>JARHVA010001920.1:2810000-2963140 GCA_037957365.1 Torreya grandis
GTACAAAGGAGAAAGATGAATTAGGCAACCTAATAGTATGGAGATTCTCATCCTAACTATCAAGGATGAAAATTATTTCATTTTTTAATTACTCTATTTAGGATATGATTTGGATTAGATTGGGAATGTTATTGGTGTCAAGGATATATATTATTGCTTCATTATTGTGTAGACTCTGTGAAGTTGATTTTTGCTATAGCACATGATGGTAGGCATCATGATAGAACACCATGAGGAATTGGCCAAAATATCCATAAGGACTGACATAATATAATACTCAATGGAAAATAATGTATCAATGATAAAAACCATGATGATAATGTGTACGCATGAATATGGATGGATTCAAGAATAATGTGCAAGAAATCACCCAATGAATGCATATAGACTGAATCAAGGTACAATAAGAAAAAAAAAATAGACAAACAAATAAATAAATAAATAAAACACCAAGAAAATAAAAAAATAAAGAGAAATAAAAAACAAACAATGTTTAATCATAATGTTAGTACAAACAACACAACACAAAAAAGATGACCAACATTACCCCTAGAAAATAGGAAATAAATTGACAAACAAATAAAATGGGTGAATATAAGAAAGGGAAGGTGGTGGCTGAGCTATCTTGAGATTCACTAGGCAAGTAGATGTTGCCTACATAGTACTATGGATGTAGTATCTAACTAAAATCTTTGGCCAAATGTAGTTCTCCCAGGAAATGGGATAAAAGAAAATGATGAGAAAGAAAGCACAGTGGATGTGATAGAATAATATGGGACTAGTATAACAAAATGGTAAGAGCATGGGATAAAATCCAAAAAGGATGGGAAAACTAAATGACAAGTGGTTTCTTATGACTTAGTGAGGGTTCCCAAAATCCTTAAGGCAAATAAGTTAATGTTTTTGGTTTTTCTAAATCAATTTTACAAATATTTTTGTAATTTTTTCTCAATTCGATGGAAAATGATGAGATACTAGATAGTCCAATCTCACAAAATAATGATAGTGTTCAAAATTTAAAAATTCTCATAAAATGAAGAGAGTGTGGTTAATGGGTGACTGAGTTAACCTCAATGTAAGCTGAGTGTTGCCTACATAGTCCTAAGATGGGACCTTAAGTCACTATAGTTCTACCTTTTAATGCAGGAATGCGACTAGTGTAGTAGCTAATTCCAACAAAATAAGAAATGTTGGCATGATGTCATAGTATGACATAGGAATGACAACATGGTACATTTAGTCATGATAAATAATTATTTCTCTTAGTTTGTCCATAGGAATTTATAACTAGGAAATAATGTCATAGATCAATGATACTAATTTGCCCATATGTAGTTATAATTAGTAGTAAGATGGTGAGACACTGATTTGCCCAAAGGTGATTATAATTAGAGACACTTGGGTATATAATAGAGCAAGAAATGAAGATTAAACTACCAAAACCTTTGTCATACTACTCCAAACTATGGAATGTGTCTATAATACTTGAAATAATTATTGAAAATGATTTGAATCTTCATGTTAAAAGGAGCACCAATGTAATATAACCAAGGTCAAATGGGCTAGGTAGGGAGTTTCAAAACATCTTTGTTGATAGAAAAGGTATGGTAGAATGGAATAGTGGAATGGAAAAGTGATAGAATGGTATAATGATATGGTATAATGAATGAAGTTGATATTATGGTACAACTTAAAACAATCTTCATAGATAATACACCTAGTCACTCAAGTGAAGTAATTCTTGAGGTATATAATGTTCATTGGCTCATCAAGCTCATCCCCATCTAGCATGGTGAGCCTCTATGCTCTAGCACCATAGTTTGAAATAATGATGAAAGGACCTACCCAGTTGGGTTTGAACTTGCCTTTATGTTTCTTCTCAATTGTGGTATTCTTTAAGAACAAGATCACCAAGCTCAAATCATATATGTTTCACATGTCAATTGTAGTGTCCATGAAGTCATTTCTAATATGCTTACAATTTATTTATTATGTCCATGTGTTTCTCATCATGTAACTCTAGATGTCACAGTCAAGTTACTCAATAGTCTTCATTATCTAGGACATGCTTCAAATATATGCATAATGAAGGTAATTCAACCTTAATGAGAAGAATGACCTTAGTACCATAAACAAGTGAGTATGGAGTGGTTCTATTTGGAGTGTGATTATTGGTACAATATTCCTAGAGGATGCAAAATATTTGAAGGTGCTAATTATAGCTAGCATCATTGACAATCCTTTTAAGGATGTTGATAATGGTTTTGTTATATGCTTCTACCTGGCCATTACCTTAAGGGTAATATGTCACAAAAATGTTGAATAATTTTTTACTTATAACATAGCAATTTGAAATCCTTATTCTTAAATTATATACCATTATCAGATATAATGTTGGAGGGGATACTATAATAGCAAATGAATTGGTTCAAGATGAATTTGGAAATTTTATTTCCAGTCACATAAGTGAGGGGTATAGCTTCAACCCACATAGTGAAATATTTGGTGGCAGTAAGGATATTTTTATGGCCATCAAATGAGGTGGGGTTTGTCTTCTAAATGAGATCAAGGCCCCATGTATCAAATTGACATGGTGTAAGCATTGGTTTCAAGGTTTTGTCTAAGACATGAATCAAATTAGCATACCATTGACATTTATCTCATTTCTTCACATATGTAGCTACATTTCTATCCATCATTGGCCAATAATACCTAATAAATAAGATATTTTTTGGATAGGATAGCCCCATAAGTATGGGCTTCGAATAATCCATGGAATTCTTATAATGCTAATGTAGATTCTATTGAATTAAAAAAATGAACTAGAGTTCCATCAAAATTATGACAGTATAGGGTTTCTCCAAGTAAGGTATAATGTGTGGCATGGTGGACAAAGGATTTAGAATTTTTATGGGATAAGTCTAGTGGCATAATTTGATCATGGAGGTAGGTTTATAGGTTTCAATACCAACTAGAGTTGGGACCAATAAAATAACATATCATTACAATGGTTGATGGTTTATGAGCTGGCGCTAGCGTATTTTCAATGAAAAAATAGTATTTTTTGGCCATATCTATTTTTTGAATCAAAGATCCAATGGTATCCATGACATCTAATGTTCTATTACAAGCCCTTGGTATATGTTCAATCTAGACATTGGTAATCTATTGCTTGAGGGTGTCGACCATGGCCTTGTATGGAACTAACTTATCAACCTTGGTCTAAAAATGGTCTATAAATTAACTGATAATTAACTAAGAATCACCATAAACATTTAGATGGAACACTATTGAATACCTATAACAAGTGATTCATAATCAGCCATGCTAGTAAAAGGAAAGTTGATCCTAACTGATTTAGGGATTATATCCCCCTATTGAGTAATAAAAAAAGCCTACCCCCAATCCATGTGTTGTGAATGGTCCATCAAAATACATATTCCAATGTTACTCCTCAATAGGTTTTTTTATAATGGTCATAATGAATTCATCCAAGAATTGGAATGTTGGAGGCTTTATATCTATAAGGGGTGCATTAGCAAGTTGATCTATAAGAACTTGCCCCTTGATGGCTTTCTAGTTGACATACTCTATCTCACTTATTACTAAACATGATATATTTGACCATGCAACCTTTTAAAGCTATTTTAGGTAGTATATAATTGAGTGTATCTACTTTATAAATGACCATGGTCTTATTATTCAACATGTAATGTTGTAGTTTCTAATCTATGACAAGCATAATTAAACATGATTTTTTAATGGGCATATAATTATGCTCATACATGAGTAGTGTATATCTTATAAAGTACATGACATTCTAATTTTCATTATCATCATGTTGAGATATAAGTGCCCCCATGGAATTTTTAATAGGTGATGGTATAATAGGAATGATTTTCCTGACATAGGAGGCAATAAAACTAGATGATTTTCTATATAGTCCTTCAATTGATGAAAAGCTTTCTAGCATTCATTGTCCCAATGAAATTCTACCCCTTTATTTAGCAAGTGTGTGAATGGGTGGCATTTTTTTACCAATTGAGATATGAAGCATCAAATAGATTGTATCTTTCCCTATAAACTATGAAGCTGCTTCGAATTAATCGATGATGGCATCTCTATTATGGCTTGTACTTTGGATGGATAAACTTAAATGCCTTAAAGAGACATAATGAAGCCATGAAATTTGACTGATGTAACTCCAAAAATAAACTTCTTGGGGTTGATCAAGACTTTGTATTCATAGACACTCAAATATCCTCATCAGTTATGTTGGATGATCATCCCTAGTCTTTGATTTACCTAGAATGTTGTTGATGTAGTCTTCAACAATATCATGCATCATATCATGAAATATTATAGGCATGGATATTTGGTATGTGGCCACAAAATTTTTGAGACCAAATGGCATAACCTGATAACAATATGTTACCCCAAGAGTGGTGAATGCAATTTTATGTCAGGGTTTTGGGGATATTCAAATTTGGTTATAGCCTGAGAATTCATGCATTAGTGAAAGAATTTCATATCCCATTTTGGATTTGATAATCACATTAACGTTTGGAAAAGAAAATTCATCTTTTGGTTAGGCCTTGTTTATGTCTCAAATTTAGTGCATATTCTGATTCCTTCTGGCTTCTTACTAACTAGCATAGCATTGGAAATCCATTTAGAGTGGTCAATTAGCCTAATACATCTCGCTTACAAGAGATTTTCCAAATATTTCTCCACTAATATAGCAATGCAAGGATGAATCTTTTGTAATTTTTATTTCATTAGTTTGGCACCAAAATGTACCATAAAGTGGTGTATAACCAAGGTGGGATCCAAACCTAGCATGGTAAAGTATGCCCATGCAATATATCAAAAAATTCCCTCAAAAGGGATATAAATATTTCATGATCCTCTTCAGTGAATGACACACCTAACTTCATCCATTTTTGGTCATCTACAGTCCTAGTATTAACCTCTATAGTATCCTCTACTAGAAGGATTGAACCATCTTCTAGAATAGTCAACAAAGATTTGAACTAGTTTATAATGGTAGAGTCTTCTATTAGGATTGGCTCTTCAATTTTTCTTAGGAATAATGATTCAAAATCCCCTAGTGGTAGGAATGACCATGTAAAAAACACTATTGGGAACTCTTAGATGGTGTGATCAAAATGTTATTATTCTTTAAAACTGAACTCAAACCCATAGGTAAGTTCATCATTTGTGGTATCTTAAATTATTTGATCAAAATCCTATTGTTATTGAAGACTAAACTTAGACCCATAGATAATTTTGTCATTGGTGATCTCCTAGTCTATGTTTGATGAAGGTTGAACACCACCATCTAATGGCACCTGAAATAGGGTTTCACCACTAGACTGGCCTTTATCTTTACTATTTCCCTAGTCCAAAATCATCTTAAAGATGTTTTCACTTTGGGAACATTGTTTTTTATTTAATTATTTTTGGCTAAGGGTTTTCACCCATTCCCTAAACTAGGCTTTAGGATTTAGTTTTATTGAGAACCCTTGTTTGTGATCTCCAAATAAAACATTATCCCTAAGGCCTAGAAAATCATATAAGGCCTCATCATTCTAAAATCCATCAACTGGCATGTTTGATTATTGTTATCCCTAGTATATTAGTTGGGGATAATATAATGGAAGTGGAATATCGAAAATGAGTGTTCAAAGGGTAAGAATGGAATTAACATCAAATTGGCTATGATCAAACTCTGCTCATTATCAACATCATCATCACTAATCATTGGTTATAGAACTTAAATAAGATACATGGGGTTACCCTTATTTGGTTTAAATATGAAACCATAGTTTCCTTTGTATTGAGTCATAAAAATTGGCTCAAGTGTTCCTTGTTGATTTGGCCTAAGGCCTCCTCCATAGGCCTATTTCTCCATGATCCAATTAGGAATGGGATATTTGGATTTTTTATAACAATCAACCAATTTGTCATTATACAACCATGATTAATCCTCTACAAGTGGGTCTTATTCTTGTTTATAGGCCATGATGAAAGTGATAGGTGTTGGACTATGTAGTTTGGCTTTGCCATTTCTTTGCCATTCCATGCAAGGTGGTCTAGCTTTTGGTCTTCCAAAGGACTTTGGGTTCTGTGGAAGATTGGCCATGTGGAATGTATCATGGGTCAAATATTATCCTAGGTCATTATTTGAGATGTTATAAAGATTAGATATTTCAAGAGGTGACATGTGGGAAAGTAAATCAAGGGTATAAAGGTCAATACAGTTGCCCTCTGGTGAATTAACAAGTATTTATTTTCCCTTGTCCTTCTTGGAAACTAGATTCATGCCAAAATGGTAATTATAGATTTTGAACTCAGCCTCTAAATTCTTAAAATTCTCATATGGATTAAAATCTCATATAATAATAACCTCAATACCTAAATGGTATAACTTGACACACTAGTGAAATGTCAATGGGATTGCATGAACCTCATGTATGCAAGGTCTACCCAAAAGCATATTATATGAAAAATCAAGGTCTAACACATGGAATAGTGAATCATGGGTCAAAGGTCCTATTATCACAAAATATTACACCCTAGAAGATTTTTTTCAATCCCCTTCCATATTTGGTCAACATTGGAATACTTTAAGGTATGTGGGTTCACCTATCGTAGAAGTAAGCCTCTAGATTTAAGAGCTAGTTCCATGAATGTATCTTGAAATGCTTATCACCTAAAATAGTGCTTGTTTGTGGTAAAATAGTTATAAGTTTGAATTAAGTGGAACTAATCTAAGGGGGTGATACACCAAGATGATTTCCACATCACCATCATATTCCTATCATAATGAAACAAGGCATACAAACTAGTTTGATAGTCTTAAATGATTCCCACATGGGACTTTCAATATAGAGGTGATATGAACGAAGCAACACAAGGTAAATTAAATATAGGGTATAAATAACACAACTATAATAATTTCACACTTCACTATACTCTATATGACCTATTAAATAGGAACACTTGCATAAACATGAGATGATAAGGTAAGAAAGGATAGATAATTATCACTTTGAATAACCATTTATAACATTACACACTTAAAAAAATGTTAATGAACTAAAAACCATACTTTATTTAATGTTCAAAGTAAAAATAAAATGTCATTCTAATAGGGCTTCACCATACATGGTGTGGTATATGTCATAAGAGCCAAAATGGCTACTAATTATAGAATTTGAGACAGAGGAGAAGAGAATGAAGTCCAAGAATCATGAGGACATTTTTCATGTTGAGTAAAAGAGTTAAATATATATGATAATGAAGTGTGAGGAAAACCATGAAAGGTATGATTGGATAAATGGCCCTCAAATGCATGAAACTCCTAAAATATGGTGTAGGGCTCCTTATTATTTGCTCAAAAAATTGCCTTCATCATTTTGTCCTTTCGGAACATCTCAAAATTTACTAGGGATAAATTGATGATTTAATTTATGGGTATGAGTTTTATACATTCTCTAACATGCATTGGTTTCATTCCTAATCATCAGTATTATTCTATAAATGAGTTGTCACTCCTTGTAGTCTAAATAAATCCTTTTTCACTTACCCTCACACTTGGACTCAAATTTGGATTAATTTTTACATGTAAATAAATATATAGGACTTAATTACAACTATAAAAACCTCCCATAGCATTATATTCATTATGTAGACCATAAATGGACTCACACTTAGAGTTTTCACTATCTCACTAGTTGCTCACTATGGTAATTTCGATTGGCTAAGATGAAGCTACTTGTATAAACACTTAGGAGTTTTGATGAAGAATTAGATGATCATAGTGAGTTATATTAAGTCATAATATCTCTCCCAAAGTTGGTTTCATCTCTTAAAACCTAAAAAACATCAAAAAAATCAAGAAAACCCTATTTCCCCTTGTCTATATAAATAACATAGCACTCAAGTTGATGGGGAGAATCCCTAGTGAGTCCTCTACAGACTCCAATCACTTCTCATTAAATTCTGGTCCATTAGGATTCATATCATTCATTTTTTTCCAATCAAGTCATTTTCAAGGGTTTTAGAGGGTTTTAGGCTCTTTTCACTCTTAACATTTGTTCATAGAGTTATGATGTTAAAATCAAGAACAAATTCCACAAAATGCCTAACTAGGACCCTATCTAACTTTTCATATCTCCTTTACTTCCCATCCAAAGTATCCTTGTAAGTGAAAGCATTCAAAGCTACCCTATCAAGCTTGATTCTTCATTTTATACAAGCCTAATGTAGATTTAAGCCCAAAAATGGATTTATTGTAGTTTACCTTGCACTCCAAAAGATTAGATATACATGATACATACCTATAAACATATCTCCATATATTATAATTATAATTTAATGCAGAAAGTGTAACTGACCCCTCACTTGGGCTTTAGGCCTAAAACATGCTAAAAAGGTCTACTTGCCTCTTGGTGATTTTGAACCACTATGTTAAGTTTCAAATATATATTCATGGTTTTTCATGTTTTCACATATGTGACCAATCATTTAAAATATTATTATAAGGTATCACCAACCCTTAGCTCACCTTATCACCCTATTTCTTTAAAACATATCGGTTTGCATACAAAGGGTGTGCCCTCTATCTGAGATAAAATAGAGGGCACTTTCCCTATTATATCAGACAAGGTGGATGTTTTAAAATCTTATCCAAATTATGGATATGGTATATGTAAAATTTAAACCCTTTATCACATCATTATACCCTTTAAATTTTTCAAAACCTAAGATATGCCCTTGGGAAAGTAGATTGTGTGCATGGTCCTATATATTGATTATAGATTGCTTGGTTGGAGCCCTTTTTATGAATTACTTACATGTTGTGTGAGTATTTTAAAGTATAAAAACTTACTATGAAGTTTTTACCATGATTTTTACCATCCAAAATTTTCCAAACTCCTCACACATGCCTTGCCTTTCAACTTGACTGGACTATTGACTATGTATGTGTGTTTCGAAGAGGAACCTGTAGGTGACCTTACATGGCTTAGGCCTTGAAAACAATGTATAAGATTTATTTAATGTTTTCAATATCATTTTTAAATTATTTTTACCTATTCATATCATGTTTCACATATGCCAACATCAAGAACCCTAACTCTCTTTATCTTTACCCATCACATCAGCTACAATTGACTGTGTAGGGATCTTATAGGTGGGAATCATCCTTGAAACATGTGCCACATATCATATTATTATTTTATGACCCTTGAGATGTTTTTTAAACTATTATGTGTCTATATTAATTGGTTTTACATGTATAGTTTTGTGTGATGAGGCTATGTATACCTACAATCAGTTATATGTGGCCTTTCTAGACCAAGGAACACCTATAGGGATGCCTATTAAGCTAAAAAATAGTGTTCCACATTAATTGGTGTTATTTTAAACATGCATACAATCATTAAATGCCTATAACCATTTACCATGATGATATATTCCCTTGAATTACAAATTTGGTTGTGAAGGACATTTAAAGTTTCAAACATGTAGATATCACTATTAATCCTTAATGAACAAATGTACATATTGGAGCCCTCCAAAAACTAATTTAAATAATCATACACCCTCCTAATTTTGTAAGGCTCTTCAACTATGTTGGATATACAATTTTAGTACATTTGGGTTGGTCAAAACCCTATGTGACATCACTATACATTGACCCCAAAAGTGTTAGGTGCTCTATTTTTTGTTTTAGGGGATTTTGTCCTTGACTTCAAATTTCTTCCCTTGGAGTGGGTTTCCACTCTTTTATGATAATATAATGTATAAAATATTACTACCATGATATTATTAAACCATTTGAACTCCATAAATACTTTAAAAACATTTATACACACCTTGATCAACATTTTTAACTCTTTGTCAGTACCACCTATAGGTGTACATTTTCATATGTAGGTAGTGAGAATGAGTAAGTTGGAATTATGTATAGTATATGAGATTAAATGAGGTTTATATCACATTAAATACTTATAACTTATCCTTATAACATTTAAGGGTCTAATACAAGTCTAAATACTCCCATTTCAATGCCTTCAACCTCTTGTATGTATTGACTCAGCTGTGGTATATAGGTAGTGAATGAAAACATGAAGAATTTCCATGGTGTATAAACTTCAAATGAGGTTTATATAACCTTAAAATCTTAAAATGGATACTTTTTATCATTAAAAACCTCAATCACTTCAAAAAATCTCATTTTAACATAATTAGCATCTATGAGGCACATGTGGGCATGCTTTGATGGTGTATGCTTGTGTGTCTAGCTTATAATGACTATCATAGTTATTTTTATGGTATTTGAGGATTCTATCTTGTTTTTACATGATTAAAGGGCGTGTTAAAAAATATAATACTCTTTAGAACATCCTCAAAACCATGTTCAAAACTCAAAACCTTAGGATTGTATGTGGATGTCTGTAGGGAGTTGAATGCATGCTATAATTTTGTCTCCAAATCCATGAATGATTATGAGAATAAATTTGTAAGGATAAGGGATGAATAATTAATTTTATAAATGAAAATAAAAACCTCACACTCCTCTAAAACCTTTGTAGATAAAGAAAAATTCTATAAGTAGTGAAAATTTGATTGTAACCTCAATGATAACACCTTCTTGAAATCTGATCAATTTGAACTATAAAATACTTTATAAATATGAAACCAAGAATGTAAAAAATAATAAGAGAGATAAAATATCCTATAGAAACAAAATCACCAACTAAGTTGTATGAATAAGATCAAACAAGAGAAAAATCTATAGGGTGTGGGAAACAGTAAGTAGAAAAACATATTTAACTTGTTAGAGATGGTTCATAATTTATAATACATATTTATTTTAACTCAAAGTATGAAATTGAATCTGAAAATTTTCACTATCACCCCCCAAAGACATTTGATTTGGAAGTTCTCCTACTGGTCATACCAACCAAAAAGATGCTGACTAGTTATATATGCATGATGGAGTGATGGAAGATTAGAATGGTTTTGGCCCATTTTTGTCACTTAGAAAGCATGTAAATAATTAAAAATAGTATAATTAATTTTAATATACATCCCAAAATATTCTACCATGTGACATTCTCTCTCATAGGCCATACACCCTTTGAAACTCCCCTTTTTGCACCTATTTTCTTGGTTTTCAATTATCACCTACAAGTTTTTAGTTAGAAACTAACATGTCTAATAGGTAATAACATATCATACATTTAGGAGTTTGTAAAAAATTGACACAACTTAAAACTATACCACTTTCATTTAATGCTCATTTATGATCCATAAGTGACTCAAAATGACACAAGGACTAATTAGACCATGATCAAGGCTAAATTACATAAAATCACATATGATTAACTATGAAAAACCATATGACATTATATTATACCCCTATATTATTTTTTGACTATAGGGGATTGACCCAATTTGACTTGTGGTCAAAATGGTCAACAGGCCCAATGATAACTAGTAAGCTAATGGTCCCTTATGATTCTCATTATTTATTGGCATAGGCTTTGATTGTGATCATTTCTATTTGGAGATCTATTTTTTTTTACCCAAGAAGTTTGATGAGATTTAGAGACACAATATTTATACCTAATCCATTGTCTATGAGGACATACTTCACGTTGTGTTGCATTATGAAACTTTGATGTACAATGGATTATTATGAAGTGGGCCAAGGGATGGCATATCACTTTGGTTAAAGGTTAATTTTTGGCCTGAAGCTAGGTTTCTAACCAAAACTTGAAATTTGTCTAGATATATGTCATTAGTAACTTTAGATTGGCCAAAGAACTCTGTCAAGATGTTCTTGTGGATGGTGGACATATACAACAAATCTAAAATGGAGATTTGTGTAGGCATATTTTGTAATTGTTCCATAAAATCAAACATTTTTTCTTGAACAATATTAAATGGCTTATTCCTATCCTGAATGGGTGGTTGTATGATGGGTGAAGTGGTAGATGGATATGGGCCTTGTATGGTAATCTTTGAGCACTAAGTTATGGTTACACAATCAATATTAGATATAAGACCATTATTGCTACCAAATGATGATGGAGGGGGACTAGATAAGATAAGTCTCAATTGTTAGGACACTTGTGGTGGTCATAAGATAATGATGAGTTATTGATATAAGGTCCAAAAGTAGGAATCCTTGCTTGTTGGTACACCTGTATGTGGCCCCAAGTTAATGAAGGATTACTGACATGGGTTGGTTGATTATAAATGATTAAAAATGGTCTTGTTTGATTAGAACTTGGTCTTAGATTAATGGAAATGGTGTTAACTTGACCTTTGGTAATATGGCCTAAGACTTTGTTACAGTCATGTGCAACTGCATGGTAGGTTTTTTGGTTGTTGACATCATTATGGCCTTGGTTTTATCCATTATTTTGACATTGTTAGTTTTGTTAATAATTTTATTGGTTCTATTGATTCTATCTTGGTTGTTTATATTATTTTTTATCTTGGTATTTTTGTTGTTGTTATTGGTTTTTATATTGGGAAACAGATTTTGATAGATTCTTAGATTTTGATTAGATGTGTAAACTCTATTTAGTAATGTTATCTCCCAATTTTTCAACATATTCTCAATCACATGTTTAATTTACAAACAATGATGCAAGTTATGTCCATTAATTTGATGATAATCAGAAGATCAATTTGGCCTATACTAGTTTGGATAGTCAATGCCCTCATGATAGTGCTTTAGAATAGGCTAGTTAATCATTTTAGCTATGGTGAGTTGGTGAAAAACATATTTGAGGGGCACTCCAAGGTTACTAAAGACATGATGAGTATGCACATTTATCATTAGAATAAGGTTTTGTAAAGTCATAGGTTGTTACATTATTTCATTGGTTTAGGTTGTGCTTACTACATGTGCTGAAGAGGTTGATGGTTAAGAGTTATGTGCATATGTGTTGTAGGTTGAGTAGATAGTGTTTAAACCATTTTGACATGTTATGACTCTATTACTCCTTTTCCCATAAAATTCTTATTATGATTGAACTTCTTGGGTTTGTCATATTTATTGGCCTGGGCTAGTTGTGATGCTTGTGCTTGGATTTGGTTTTGATCTTGGACATTATTCTAGTTTTGGTTATGGCTCTAATTTGATGAGGTGAGTTTAATTATCCCTTTTTTAATAAGGGCTCTTTCGATAAAAAACCCTTTTTCAATGATTTCCTTAAAGGTATGCACACATTGTAGCTTCAGATTATAAGATATCTCATTGTATATATTTTTGTTAAACATAGTGGTTAATTATTTATTTGGTGCACTATGGGTAAATCAACTTGCAAGGGATTTCCCTTGATATAGATAACTTACAAAGCTTCCCCTATCATGTTTTTGGGATTTTTTTTATCTACCAATGAAATCTCATGTTCAAGATTGTAAAATAAGTGTTGAATGAACTTGTCCAAAAGATCATCAAAATCAGATACAAAATTCTTGGGAAACATTATAAACCACTCCAATGCTTTCCATGCTAGGATCCATGGAAACAATAGAAAAACGTATATATTGTTATAGGCCACTAGTTGACATAGAATAAATAATTATGTTATATGCACCTTGGGGTCACCTTTTCCCTTGTATTTATTAAACTTTGGTGGTTTATACCTTGGAGGGAATGGTATCTTCAAGTACTCTATGTTGAAAGGGTAAGAACACACATCATCCAACTTAAACTTATTAATATGTTTCCTTGCTTCGATGAGGGAAATTTCAAATTTCATTTGTTGTAGTTCCTATGTGAAGAAACTAGTGGGGTCATTGGCTTAAGGTGGAGGTTGTGAGGTCACAAGTGGATTAATTTGATCAAGATATCATGGAGGCATTTGTTGGGAAATTTTGGATTAGCTAGGGAATGGACCAGGAATATGCATGCACTAATTAAGGTGTGATTATTGAAATTACACATGTTGTGGTGTGACATTTTGTTTGGGATTGGTTATATATGCCTTGTTTTGAAGAAATTACAGTTGGAATGAAATAATATTGCTGTACTTTGCCTACTTAGGTTGAATAGGGACATGATTCCAACTAGTCATACCTTATTGATTGAGAGGAACTTGTGAAACAAGGCCCCATCATTGAAATTATGGCATATTTGACATACAAGGTAATTGTTGCCTAATAGGTACTTATGAGACATTGTAACGTCTTGGTTACATGAATCCCTATTAGAAAGTAGATGCATGCTATATATTTGGTATTTATCACTAACCAATACTTATACTTTTTTTGTTAGACATCATTTGGTTTTGCATTGGCATATTGATATGTGATTGGAGAGGTATGTTCATTATTACTTGGTAAGGTGGAACAATGATTTACCCCTATAGAGGTGGCAAGATGTTTTTCTTATGTTTCATGGTTACATTAACTTGCTTATTATTATGGAATGTTACTCATCACTTATTGGGGTGGAGTAAGATTCATCACATTTTGTTGTGGTATGGTACTAGTTGTTGGTTGACTACATAATCCTTGTTATAGTGTGCTTGAAGAAGAAATTATCTGAGGATTATAGGTAGTTAGCTATAGTTATAAGGTAAAAACTCCTACTCCATGAGTTTGTAAACTACACATGGTGTTAGTTAAAGGCACATTTTATTGTCGACTATTTATTTGTTCATTCTCAGTACTTTAGTGTAAATTGGACATTACTTGCATATTTTTCACTATGTTTGGCTCACTATTCTACATAGAAAAAGAAGACACTCTTTGATAGTTGGGGTATTGAACATGTTTTGTACTAAGGTGTCTTGTGTAACTGGGTTTAAACCCTAATTTTATTAGCTAGTCAATTCAATTAAGATCATATTGAAGGATCTAACTTAATAAAAGGTACATTTGATATTGTTATATTATTAAAGTTTTGCAATAGGTTTTGATATGTCTGCCATGTTGTCTACATTTTAATGAAGTAGTCCTCTATGAGGCCCTTTTGTGCGACAAGCATATAAGGATCTTGATATGGCATCGATATTATATCATTAGGGTTTTTAGAAGAGGCTTGCTCATTGTTCTAATTGTAAGACATGTTGTAAGGCCCTCTTATTAGACTTGGCAAGTTATCATGGGGAAAGTCTACCATAAACTTATCCCCTACCTCTACATCTCTATTAAGACCTTATCCGTATTCACTATCAAGTGACAATAAACTAAATAAGGTTCATAGGTGTATGGAATTGTAATGTAATATGGTTATTGTTGGACTAATTCTACAATCAAAGGTATGTTGGTCAAATATTGGGTCATTTATTCTTGGTCCTACTCTGAGTATAGAGGCATGTTAACCAAATAATGGGGTAAAGGATCTTGACTATGTTCCCCTAATTGAGCATTGTAAAGTGGATAAGAATCTATCTCCCAAACAACATCATATTCATAAGGATATTTGACAAAGTCCTCATGTGTGACAACATTCCATATCCTATATTATACATGACACCACTATGTGTATAGTGAGACATGGTTAAATAAATGGTGAATTTTTCATGAAAAGATGGGTTTAAAGTTCTAAAAACTTTGAAAAACTATGTCTAAAAAGACAAAAAGGTTTAATCTAGGTCTAACTCAGTCAAAGGGATGGAGTTATATCTCCTAAAAGGTCTATACAAAGGCTTGGTAAAAATAGTATAACTTCAAATGTCTAACGTTAAATGTATCACATAAACAAGGTCAAGTGGATGAACTAAAAATAAAATGCCAAACCTTAGGTCCAAATATGTCTAAACTTAGAAAGGTAAAACTTACTAGGTCTTTTGGCCAAACGTGTCATCAAAATCTAGGCTCAAACAAGGCATGTGATAAGACTCTTGGCTAACCTCAATGTTAAAAGGTAGACTTTAAATATAAGGATGATTTAATCTTACAAACTTGAAACACTTTGGAATAGACTAGGCACTTGATTCTAGATATGAAAATGATCAAATTGGTATGAGTCACTAAAAAAAAGACACTTGGAGATATACAGATTATATAAAATAAAGGCAAAAGAAATATAGTTTTAAAATTTTGGGTCAAAAATTTACCTAAGTTACACAACTCAAAATAGAAATATCTATGTATCAATGTCTATGAGATGAGGCCTAAATAAAAATCAATCAATGTTTGAATCTGAACTTGTCAAATTTAACTAAAAACTCAACTTAAGAAAACTTAGGCTTTATTGACCAATAAGGTAGGCAAATTTGAATGGCATAACAACACTCAAACAAAGATCCCACATGACACATGTGATTGGTTTTAAATAATGGTAATTTAGACACAAGATAAGTTAAGTCTATGAAATCATTTGAGTAGAGTAACGACATTAGCACTCTGAAAAGGTATAAATTATATTTTATTTCAAAAACTTTGTAAGGCTTAAACTTGAATTGATTTGGTCAGTGTAACGTTACCTATCTCAATCAAGTGACACACATAACATTTTTGACACAAATATTCTTAAGGTAAAATCATAGTGTTAAATGGATGGCATAACACCTCTTCAAACAATGGAGTTGTGAGGACAAACAAATCATTTTGATGTGGGTACAAACAAGAAAATTTTTAGTCTCAAATAACCAAGAAATAAAGGAATAAATTACAAAATATAACTATTAAATAATCCTATGCCCCAAATTGACAAGGTATGGCAAGTGGGGTTGACTAAAACTTACAATTTATGATTGTCTAGATTGATCCTAAGTATGGCTAACACAAGAGAAGCATAACATCAATTGAGTTCATACTGATTAGCTAACTATGCAAAGGTCTATTATTTTTCTTAATAGAATCTGATGGTTGACCAGACCTAACTTGGGTCTTCATTATGAAAGGAGAGGTTAGTCACTCAATGCCCTATCTCTCACAGTATGTGTACCCTAATTTTTATACCCTAGTATGGAGTGGAGTTGAAACACTACCAAGAGATGAAGCCTTAGGTCAATGCTTCCCTCAAGAAATCATGAAGAGGATATGACCTCCTCTCCATAACCCAAATTGCATGAAAATAAAACTAAATAGAAATACTTTAGGTTTCCTTTTAGATCACCCAAACCATGTGGGTTTTAGGAAGATCCTAGACAACATTATGTATATGATTTAGACTAATCACAAATACAAGTGAAAAGGTGATTTTGGTCACCCAAGTTACCTATAAGGGATGGGGGGGAGCATACACACATTCTTCATTTTGAGAAAATAAGCAAACAAGTTCAAACAAATGTTTTCAATGAATTTGAAATCTAAGTGAATGTTAATTCGTGCACCAATTGAAATGTTTGATTAAATTCTTTACTTGGATCCTTGGCTTAAGTGTGAAAGGTTGAAAGAAATTTCACAACACAACTCAAACAAAACAACCTAGGTTAACTTTTAATCCCAAAAACCCAAATGTTCAATATTTAGCCTAATTCATTTTGAGCATCAAAATTTAAGTTTTTAGAAACATTAGCATTCATTTTAAGCACCAAATATCAAATTTTAAATATTTAACAAGTTTGTTTAGCACCAAAATTAAGTGTGAATAACTTAGCTAATTCTTTTTAAACACACAAAAAGAAATGCTAAAACCATTTAAACTTGCAAATTTATGTTTCAATCCCACCTTAGACCTATAAGGGTTAGATGGTCTCCTCCTACTTATAATCACTTTTAATAATGAACAAACAAACTTTCAAAAATTATCTCTTAGGTTTGTGTTTTAAAAACACAAAGACTAATGTCGATTAGAATTGATTGATGCTAGTTATAAGATGATCAATACTGGTCAGTCTCATAGAGAACTAATGATAGATGAAAAAAAATGATACCAATTTATTAAGATTGATGTTAGTCACTTGTGAACTTTAAGACAAAACCAACATGGGATAAAAATGATAGGTTAGCTCAAAAGATGATAAAAACTCTTCAAAACTTGCAACACAGTGATTAGGTAGAGAGTTTAAATGTTAATGAAACTAAGAAATCATAATTAGAGATTATAAAAAGATTTAAAATGTAAGCTTTGTAAATCATATTTTGCCCTGCATCCTGACCAATGTGGTCACCTAAAATTGAGATTGATTAGGTAGAATAAATTATGGTTTGGTAGAACTGATGCCCATTATGCTTGATCATTGATGGTATTTATGTAGATATGAGTTAGTTCAAAAATTAAAAATATGAAAAAAAATAAATATAAAATTGCAATTTTGATGATATTCAAGCATTCATTTATGAATTAATGAGTTTCATCTTGGTCTCCTTGGTACGTGGGGTGATTAGGGTCCCACCAGGTGTGCCCAAGGAATCCAAGAAGGGTATTTAGATCATGTGTTAGATAAAGTAAGAAAACTTGAATAAAAACACACTAACATACATAACACTTACTTGCCTAGATCATAGGGGGAGCTTAATGAACAAAAAATAATTACAAGCACAACTAAAATGTAAATAACCACAAATTCCTTACCTTCCTTAAATACTCTAAATGATGTGTTTGTTTGGGTTTCTTAGCTTATGCTCAAGGAATCTTTATCAAATGGAGTTATGTGGCTCCTTCTCTCCTTGGCACCATTATTGGCTTAGTTTTCTTGATGTATCTTGATCTCTTGGATTGTAATTTTGGCATTATAACACTGTAGCTTTGAATCATGCACCAAATCTTGCATTATAACTTTACTATGATCAATATCTCTAAATGAAGAGGCAAATGCTTGTATTTATAGGTTTAGAAAATAACCCCAACTCAAGGTGAGTTAGAGTGTAGTTAGATCTTGGAATGGGTTTAAACCTAACCTTAGTGAGTTAATTAACCCCAATAGAGTTGAAAGGTGTCAAAACTTCATGCTTTTAAATGAATAGGCATGTTTGAGATATTTTAGGATATTTGACAACTTACAAAAGGTAATTATGAAATCCTAAAATATTCTTGATTTTTAAATTTCCTTTTTTCATATTTCATTAATTGCTCATGGATATTCAATTAGGCATTTAATTTGGTTTTTAATTTTAATTAATTTTGTTTAGGTTTTTTAGTATTTTTAAATATTTCATTTAATTTGTGTAGGCACTTACCCCATTTAATCAGTTTATAGGCCAAATAACATGTTATGAATCCAAATTTGAGACATCTAGTGATTATTAGGATTAATTTGTAAAGTTTGCTAATAATTGGTCTAAATTCTAGTATGAATCCATTGGTAGCTAGTTTTAGGTGTCTACAATGTTCATCCTATTGATGAGATACTTTTTTTGACAAAGCTACCTACTTCCTCCCATAAACCCACTAGTACGATTGAGTCTCTTTATTATTTATACTTTCTTATATATATATATATATATATATATATTTTTTACTTCCTTGCTAATACTCTCATCCCTTATCCAATCATTATTCTATCCTTTATATTTATTTTCATTTTGGGAACCTTCCTTCTTTGATTTCAAAATTGATTCAAACAATCTAAAATAATTATTCCTATGGAATTTCACTTCATTATTATTGCATCATACTATAGATTTATTTATACTTATATGATCATATATTTCTCTTTTCCATGAGGATATTGTACATACTTATCAATATTTATCATTTTAGCTACATTGTTATGATTCATTTACACATACATTAGGCGCACATTTATTGCCTTCCTTCTCACCACACTATACTTTTTCATCGTTTTAAGGATTGTCCATATCCCTCCCACTTCCTCTCTTTTTGAATTATTTCTTATTATAACTTTTCAAAGATTTTTCACTTCCATTATTTTTAAAAAATTACAAAAAAATCATATATTTCAAAACCCAAAAAAATCAAATTTAGGACATAAAAGAGCATTTTTAATTGTTCATAGCTTAATTCTTTCCATATATTATTTATTATAAGTTATATAGATAGTATATTTCAATTTTTAAATGAACACTTATTTTCATAAGGTATTTGAGTGGGATAAAAGACATACTTTTACATGATTCTAATGTCAAGATTCCCTCATTACTTAACAACCTTGATAAGCATGGGGTATCTCTTCATTATCCATGAATAATTCAAGATGTATTTATCCAAAATCTTTCTACCATTTTGATATATATATATATATATATATATATATATATATATATATATATATATATATATATATATATATATATATATATATATATATATATATATATATATATATCATACACATGTTTTTCTACTCACTCATACAATTCATTTGTTACATTAAATATGCTCTTTGATAATAGTGACATTGATACATATGATGGATGTAAACTAGTCTCATTATAATATGCTTCTTTCTTTACTGCATAATATGTTACAAATTTATTGCTTACTATGTGTGGCCCTTGGCCTTATTTATGAGAAATAAATTACTGCATGACATATCATGTGATTTTCATGTGGCCCTTGGCCTTGTGTATTATGTGACATTTTCATGTCCCTTGTATGTGGCCTTTGGGCCTTATGTGTGACATCATATGTAAATTATTTGACATCATATGCAAATTATTTGGAATTATAT
The DNA here is from genome assembly GCA_037957365.1 of Torreya grandis. Classification (NCBI taxonomy): domain Eukaryota; kingdom Viridiplantae; phylum Streptophyta; class Pinopsida; order Cupressales; family Taxaceae; genus Torreya; species Torreya grandis. Next base: position 2,830,562 of record JARHVA010001920.1, read on the forward strand.
GAAATTTATTTTATGCTCATTGATTGTTAGTAGTGGCATGATTAATATCATGCACATCATGCTTATTTACTTCAATTTTACATTCACATAATATTATGAAATACATCCAAAGATTTAAATGTTACTACATGGTTTTGTCTTTCATATATGGTTTCTTTTAATATAAGTTACTTTCATACTACATCTCTCTTCTCAAATGGGGATCATAACAATGGGCTTGTCTTGAGAATTCAAGTCCTCATGAGCAAAATTTTAGATTTGTGGCACTATACAAAAACTTTAGAATTATGTCATGAATCATAATTTTTCAAATTATGGGGGGATGTAACATACATGTGCACTCATTCCTATAGTTATAGGTTTTAAATATAGTTATAGGTTTTAACATTTGAAAATTTGATATGGCATTAAATATCAATTTATTAAAATATAGGGGGAATGATACACATTCATATTCAAGTTACTACATGACAATTTCAAAGTTCATAAATTCAAAAAGATTCAAAAATTATAATTTTTCTCAAGTTCAAAAGTTTCAAAGTTGCAAAGTTAAAAAGTTTTAAATAGAATCTAGATCTGGCTATAGCAATGCGATTCATCTTCATATTGAAATTGGGCCATGATAGAGTCTAGGGACATAACATCTATCATTGCACTTTTTATATGTATAAAGCCACATTTGGTGATTCCACCCTTTCAATTATTTTACAAAGTAATATACATAATCAAATTATATTTGGAGCACACAATATTTTCAACTCAAGAGAATTCAAGGGTTTTTTAATTGAGACTTGTTTACTCACAATTCACCCCATTTCCAGCACTTATCTAAATGCCCCAACAAGGTGTCATACACACTCATTAAATTTTGAGTTACAAGGAAATTAGATTAAATACTCTTTCAAGTGTATACTTTTCTTGTTTTCTTTACAAGTTTTAGATTTTCAACTTTCACATATGAATAATAACTACATTCAGTGGAATTATTATAGGTTTTCACATTAATTCATCTTACACAATCAAGCATCGCATCTAAATATAAAGTGTGTGCACACACTTAGTTTCACTTATACTTTACTCTAGTAAGTTCACTTTATTTCATAACTAAATTAAAGAGGGGGGAAATTTGGACACATAGGTTTAATCATTAAGTACTTGACAATGTTTATTATTGTTATAATTACTCTAATTGATCTAATCTCCATTTCACTAACTCATAATATATAAGAGGACCTTCACTCTCTTGTCAAATATAAAAATATCATACAAACATCCCTATTTTGGCCACATTCATTTCTATTTAGTTTATAAAATCCTATCAAACATGTCCCAATAGTCTCTGCTCTTTAGGGATAAGTTTGAAATTAGTTAGATAGGGCCATATTTTAACCTTGTCCACTATTATGCCCTTATCCCTCATTATCCAATGTTCAATTTTTGAAATTGAGGAATTTAAAAATGGCTCTCCCATATTTTTTGTAAGGTCAATTAGTGAAAATATTATAAAAAGTCCCCTATAAAGGCACATCAAGGCATTCACATAAACATACCTAACAATCTAATTTTAAAGTAATACACACTAATCAAAAGATCACTATTTATTCTAATGTCAACTTTGTTACATTCTAACAGTCATAGGCCAAGTCTAAATATCTTTTATTTCATGTCAATCAATCTTATAACTATATTCGTATATTTTCACAATAATGAATCATAAAATCACATTGTGATGGATAAATACATCATCCTAAGGTCCATTTTGGCAGTTTAGGTAGCACTAAAATTATCCAAGAATTTTTTAGGATAGCTCAGCTATTCCCCTTACTATTTCTCCCCTTGACATTGGATCACATATTTGGTTTCTATGTAGGAAAAAGGGTTTATGTTTCTTATATATTCCAAGAAGAATATAAACACATAAAATTAAACAACAAACCCCTGTAGATAGTCACATAGACTCTAATAAAAAAAAATTAATCACACAATCAACTAGGACACAACTAAGATTAGCAGACAAGGTGGTAGCATGACCTTGTCCTTCTCCTATAGACTTGTCTTAAAATAGTTTGATATCATATATTTGGTCATGACATAGTACACAAGTCCTTACAATAGGTTTTTAATTATAATCATCTTGCACAATCATCATAAAATCTATTCTAGGGAGGTTTGAATATGTGTAGACCTACTTACTATTTTTGGCTAATTTTAAATTTAATATAATTTTGTAGAATACTATATTTTACTATTAAATATATATATCATGTATATCAATTTCAAAAGTTTAAATCTATTCAATTAATTTCATTCAATTCAAAATAGGTTTAGTAATACACAACTTTTTTATTTTTCATCATGTTATTCTTCTACCTTTTGCACATGCAATCAATTTGATCAATTATTCTAGATCTTTGATCTTAATAAAATTTTAGCTACTTGGATCTTATTTTTTTTCATTTTATAGATCTAAACAATCCAAAATAATATTTTATATTAACATATTTTACCCTTTATCATTTTATTTTCACATTCTAAATTGAGCAAACTACATTTTTCATAAAATATAGTATCAATTAGTATGTGTTAGAACCAACTACTAATACTGGATTGAGTTGGTTAATCTTATCCTGTACCATTTTTCATAGATGAATCATAAAATGAGAAAACATAGCCTTAATTTTTCCATTTTTTGATATTTCACTAAGTTTCAGTATGCATAACAGTACTTATTTATGAAAAAAATTTATTTTTTATTTTATATTTATTATACATGTGTGTTACATACATATAAAAGTGTAAATTTGATGAGATGAGGATATACAGTCATTCCTTTGCATACTTATTCAATCTTCTACATTCTTTTCAAATTTAAATTTCACATATATAATGGAGGAATCTTTCTCATGTATGACCATGTCATCATATTTAGCACATACTTTATATTACCACATGTTTGTATTGTTCGAATATTTACTCTTTTTTCTAATTTATAACCCATGGTTTATCACTAATTTCTTTAGTCCTGGTTTAAAAAATAAAAATATTACCAAAATAAAAAAACATTTAAATATTTTAAAATTCCAAAATCAGGATCTGAGCATAACTAAGAATCTAGTTTACATCATTTCATATGTTATTTATCTCATGGTTGGTAGATAACATATTAATTTTCTATTACACATTCATTTCACTAGTATTCATGATTGTTATACAAGACATACAAATTTCACTCAAATTAAGATCTTGGACTTTCCTCTAGTTAGTGGCCATGTTAAGTTGGGGGCATCTTATCCATAGGTTACAATATCTACAAGTGTTACCATTCTGTAACTCCTATATTTATGAGATATTTACTCCTTAAAAATGTCTTGCTAGCATTTCTATCTTAAACTATATAGACACTCAATTATCATCACTCTCATGTAAAAACTACAATTGGAATAATTTTTAGCAATGATGTATGAATCACTAAAACACCTAAATTTTTCCACACACTTGTTATGCACATTCTAAAATGTTTTGATGCATCCCTAATAGAGTTAAGACATTTTATGTAATCATCAACTTCACTAAATTCATCTTGAGTAAAATTTGGAATATACAAGAGCCATTCTAGATTAATTAGGTTGAATAGATATTCAAATTTCAAAAGTCACATCACTTTCTATAAAGTTAATTAACATTTATTAATTAACCTAATATTTCTCTAATGTTAAATTCTATAGATTTTTAGAATTTACTATTTTCTTAATTCATTAATTTAATTACTCCCCCACTCACATGGAAAGTGGATTCAAATATCAAAATCATGACATCATAAAAAAATATCTACATCATGATATCATCAACAAATATATGAAATAATGACATCACATGGAAAGGTGACAAGCATTTGTAAAAATATCAAAAAAATATTAGAATTGCATCATGTCTAATCAATTTAAAATTAACTCCAAACATTAATTGCATTTTTCCTACCAAGTTTTCCTAATCCTCAACCATTCATCTTGATTATCATCTGATGATTGAGAATGGTTTGAAGAGTCTATAAATATAAGTCTTATTTACCATTATAAATAAGTCTTGAACATAGAATGAAGCACTATCATTTTTATTAGCCTTTCAATCATCAAGCCTTCAACCTTTTATTTAATTTTCTTCTAATTGATGAATCACTCCAAATCACAAGGGGAGATGTTACCTCTGTGACTATATAAATGGAATCCAAAGATAGTTGGATCAATCGTAGTCATAAAAACTCAATAAAATACATAAGAACATAAGTATCTAAGCCACCTCCTTCAATAGGGTTTGGAAAATGATAATTAAGATCTATTGAAAGAAATCATATACATAATACCTTCCCAAGAGTACCCCACCATCTAAATGTGGCTCAAAACATGATTTTCTCCTTGATTTAGTGCTCAAGTCTTCATCAATGATGCAAGGTAAAGCTCCTCTATCATCTCGAGATATCCAATGAAAAGAGGCTCATGATATATGAATCAATACTATGCCTATCAATGAAGCTATCCTATTACAAATTAAGCATTATAACACTACCCACAAATAGTTTATGGAGAGAATTCTACATAATAAATTTAAACAAATGAAGCTTAAAAATGGTGGTCTTGGCCCTCTTATTTATATATTTTTGAATTTGATTTGAATCAATCATGACCATCTATCTTGAGATCAAGATGTTTGGCCTTGAATTAATTCAATTTTGGAGATAATGTCTATTAATATACTCATAAATATTTGGAAGGAAGGGGCATTAAAGAGGCATGAGAGGTTTTAAATCTAATATTTATTGTATTTATAGCTTATGGATGCCACCCCATTAATGATGTCATTTGATGATGTATTTATTAAGAATCAATTTCTTATTAATAGATATTCAATAACTTATATGTATTTTCCACTTAAGCCCCTGAGTTGGATTAATTTGTTGAAGTCAGATTAATCAAGTTTTATGCAATTCTTTGGAAATTGGTTGCACATTATTAATTAAACTGGTCAAAATATCATATTATAGGGTCATAATTTGAATGGAGTGGAATTAGAAGAAAATATTAGGTGTGTATGGATAAATATCCCATTTATCACATTGTCAACACGAAATAACACATGCACATGTCATGTGCTTTTGAATCAAAATAACTTAGTGGTTTAGAGCATCAAATTGCATTTTCATCATTTTGACTTGAAATGATTTGATCAAAGTTAATAATCACATAAAATGTATTTTCTTATTTAGTGATACATTAGCCTAAATTAGCACTTATATATGATAATCTCAAACCATTTAGCTCACTTAAGTGATGTTGACCTAAATTGTGTGTTTTCACAATTTTGAGTAAGATTGACAATTTCAACAAAATGGTGTTGGGAATTAGATGTATACATTTTACCCCTATTTGAGAAGTAATAATAAGACATTTGAATGAAGCAACATATATTCAAATAAAATATATGTCTATAAGAATATGGAAGGAAATGACCCGTGAGGCCCCCTCGAGAGGACATAAAAAGATGAAAGAAATGGATAGACTCTCAAAAAGAGAGAGAAAGTAAAATTAGCCTATGGGATAGATTAAATTCAAATAATCTAATTCTTACACACATTGATTCTCAATGATAAAAATATAATTATAATATAATAGGCCCCAAGAATGGGGGGAAGGGGAAGATACAATCCAAAAATATAAGTGACACACTTTGAACACACCTAAAAGAAGGTGCAAGTTGCACACTTAGGGAATGATCAATTGTAAGACAAGTTTCACATGAAATATTTTGAGAACAAGGGAAAAAGTCTACAGAGCTTAGAATTAGAATAAACAATAGATTATTGATCTAGAAAAAGGAAAAAATAGTGTGCCCCAATAGAGTGTATTTGATCCATTTATAAAGTAATTTTGCCTCAGTAGCTTAATTTTCGATCACTAATAATTAATTATGCCCCTGCAGGGATTATTTAGATTTGTGACTAGTTCAAATGTTATGTCCCCATAGTGAAAATTGGTAAGCAAATCTCAAATAGATAACCTATTATATAGATTAAAGATGAGAGGGCATAAATATAAATGTGATGATCTAATGACTAAAGAGTCCACAAAACTAGAAATTTGAGGATGCACAAAGTGATAAAAGAGATGAATATAAGAATAAAGATAGTCAAGTTAACCTAAGATACATCATGTATCCAAATGCTACCTACATAATCCAAATGGATTGCAAGCCAATGTAGTTCACCCAAAAGTGGGAGAAAATTGAATGAAAAATGAAGAATAGATAAAAAATAGACCATTTTTCAATTCAACTCATAATATATGCCAAGAGATGCACATCTTGTATAGAGTTACATGTTTAAGACATTGGTGTTTAGTTTCATCTGTGCCTTGAGAGATGATCTTCAGATCTACATTAAATTTGAGAATTGGATCCAAATCACTTGGTGCTTATATATAAAAATTAAATTATGAATCATAAGTATGAGGAACTTATAATAACATTATATTTAAATTGTGATACCTAGTTCAAATTTGAATACTTTTAAATAATGATAATGATAAGAAGTACCAAAACTAGAGCTACAATGATTTACATTTAAACAAAAAACAAAGACAATGAAGAATAGTACACAAATGTAACCAAATTTAAAATTGAGACCTAAACAATCTATACTTAAGTAGGAACAAGAACGTATAAAAATTAAAGTAAGAACAACTTAATAAACAACATGAAAGTAAGATATGAACAATCAAGATCCATGTGTAATAATAAGATGTACTTGAAAAACCAAACAAAAGAACAAGACAAAATAAGAATTCAAAAGACCAAGAAGAAACAACAAAGGAATAAACAATCTTAAATAAAATAAATTGAGAGACAAGGAAGTAATCAAAATAACAATAAAAAATAAAAATTAAATAAACACACATAAAAAAGCATTAGTCACAATATCAGTGCAAGTAGAAGATAATTACTCATGTAAGTGTAGTAGAGGCATCACTTTCCATAACAACGTAACAAGAACAAAAAACATAAAACTCCCCTTAAGATGATAGGGAAACAACATAAAAGAAAATGGGGAAAAAGAAGAAAAAGAAAGAGGTGGCTGAGCTAACTCTAGATGTACAAGACAAATGGACATTACCTACATAGTTTCATGGATATGAGATCTAACTTCAAATTCAAGCCAAATGTATTTATCCTAAAAAATGGGATAGAATAAAAGTGAGGATAATAAACATGATTGATGTAGTAGAGGAAAAGGGACAATGGGCTCACAAAATGGTGAGATCATTCAAATCAGTGCTTATAAAATGGCAAGAGCTTGGGATGTGTAGAATAAAAAAAAGTGGAAAACAATTTTTTTCTTTTATCAATCATTTTTTAATGTTTTTGTGTTTATAGAATAATCAATAGACATGAACTATTAAAAAATGGTTAAGGGAAACTACCTAGCTGAGGAAATGCATGTCCACATGTAAGAGTTAAAATATAGATAAACTAATTGCAATGGTCCATACTCACAAATCGATGAGAGTGAGATCAAGATCCTATCAAGAAAAAAATGCCTACCAAACATTATAAAAATAACAATAGAATATTATGAAGTGTGAGATAACTCTGAGGAACCATGTAGTAGGAAAAAAACATATGCTATGGTACGGTATCCATGTTCACTTATCTATAAGGAAAAGCTACAAAATATTGTCTAGGCTGAACTGTGTTTCTATAACTAATGTTTAATGTGTTAAAAGTTCCTATGAGTCATAATAAAGATCATAATTATTCAAGGGATAAAAGTGTCTAGGTTTTAATAGCCCAAGATATCAAAATAATATGGTTCTAAATAGAATGGTCTAGAATGAATAGGGTCTAAAAGAAGATAGTCTAGGGTGGGATAAAATGAGTCAAGATATAATATAAATGATCCAAAGTGTAAATAGTCCAAAGCTTTAACTATATATATTCATAATAATATTATGGTTCTCATAATAATGGTCTAGGGTAGGTCAAAATAAAATGAATATGGTCTAAGATAGGATGGTCCAAGATATAATTTTAGGATAAAATAACTTTAGCACAAGTTTCCCCCAAGTAAGGAGACTTTTAGATCAAGTTTCAAATGAATTTTAAACATAGATATTCTTAATATGTAAAATGTTCATAGGCTCTAGAAGTTCTTATCACCTAGTCTAGCCAGCCTATATGCCCCTGATCCTTAATTCATTGTGATAACATAGGGTTGGAGCTTACCCTTTTTATTGAATTCAACATTTGTGTTCTTTTGGTTCTATTTCAAGACCAAATCACTAATCTCAAACTCCCAAGGGAGAATGAACTTTTTGTATCATCTTCAAAATCTATTCTAATAGGCTTGTAAGTTTTCTATGGTAGCCAAACTTTTTTCATCAAGGAATTTCAGTTCTTTCAACCTCGAGACTCTATACTCTTTGTTTTCTTCAATATTCTCCAAAAAAAATTGTAATGAAGGAAACTTGATCTCAATTAAGATAATAGTTTATGTTCTATAAATAAGGGAGTATGGAGTGGATTTATGGGGGTTCGATGACTAGTATGATAAGCTCAAATGGAAAGAAAAATTTCCAAGTGTCAATTATGTCCAATGTCATTGATAATCTTCTTAATTATGGCCATGATGGTCTTGTCTGATGTCTTAGCTTGTCCATTTACTTGTTGGTTATATGGTGTGGATTTATTGTGCTTGATTTTGAATTTTACACAAAGCTCTTTAACATCTATGTTTTCAAATAATCCACCATTATTGGATATAATGCATGTTGGGATGCCATATCAATAGATGATATGGTAATGAATGAATTTTTTAATCTAATTCCTAATGAAATAAGTGAGAGGAATGGACTCAATCCATTTAGTAAAATAATCAGTAGTAGTTAAAATGTGATTATGGCCATCTAAAGATGTTGGGTTTATTTTCTTGATGATATTGAGGCTCCATATATAAAATAGTCATGTTGTAGTGATTGTCTATAGTGGTAAGAATGTGCATGTATCAAATTTCCATATTGTTGATAAGGAACACACTTCCTCACATAATTGCAAGCATATGTCTCCATTTTTTGCTAATAATAACCTATTTTGAGGAGCTTTTTAGCTAAGACTACACTATTAGTGTGGGACCCACACATTCCTTCATGAACCTCTTTAAGCGCTAACTTAGATTCTCCCAAAGATAAACAATGAATTAGTATTCCATCATAGCCTTTATGATAAAGGGTGTTTCCAAAGAGTATATAATAGACTATGCAGTGAAGGAAAAACTTCTAATGATTATTAGAAAGGTCAGGTGGAAAAACATGATCATGGAAATAATTATAAAAGTCTTGAAACCAAGGAAATTCAGGTGGGAGAATGGGACAAGCAATGTTGCATACCCTTTATGAATCTAGTAATACATGTGTAGGTTGTAAAATATTTTCAATTAGAAACCAATAATCTTTATCACTACTTTTAATCTATATCATGAACCCAATTATTTCCATTGTATATTCATATCTATTATTGGCCCTTAATACTTATTAAAACCACAAATATTTAAAATGAGTCTTGAGATTAATTACAATATGCTTGTAGAGTACAAGCTTGTTTTCTCTAGTTTTATATTGATTAGTGGTTTTATTGAGAATCAATTGAGAATCATCATAGACCATTAGATGCTATATATTCCACTACACAACACAGTTAAAGCCCTGAATAAATGCCTCATACTTAGCCATATTGTTGGTAAAATGAAAATTGATATGAAATTCCTTGGGAATTAAATACCCTTACAATGTAATCAACAAAATTCTAGTTTCATATCCATGAGAAGTGAAGGAAACATCAAAATATTTCTTCCATTGTTTAGGTTCATGTTGCACTTCATCTATTGCCATGATACAATCATCTAGAATTCTAAATTTGAGTTTCTATAATAAGGTCTTCTACAAGTTGATAAATAATAACCTACCCCTTAATAGCTTTCTAATTTTGATACTTAACATCAAATTCACTAAGGAGAATGACCCATTTATCCATAAGTCTTATGAGAGATACTTTGGATAATAAAAATTTGAGAGGGGGAACCTTAGTAATAACAATGGTTTTAATGGTCAACATATAGTGTCAATTTTTGGGATGCAAAAACCATGGATAAATATGACTTCTCAATAGGCATATAATTATGTTTATAATCCCCTAGCATTTGACTTAACTAATAAACTACATGATCTTTACCTTGATCATCATGTTGGACTAAAAGTGCACCAAGTTTATGCTCAATTTCTAAAATGTAAAGAAGCTAATGGTTGTCTAGGTGTTTGTGGTCTCAAGACTGGTGGGTTAGCCACATAGGTCCTAAAATTCATAAATGCTAATTGACACTCTTTATCCAATTCAAATGTGACCCATTTATTCAAGATATGTGTAAATGGGTGGAACTTATCTTCTAATTGTCAAATGAACCTGTGGATAAACTAGATCTTTCCTTGCAGGCTACAGAGCTATTTTAGATTAGAAGGTGGAGGCATTTCAATACTTGACTTGACCTTGTCAAGTTCGACTTCAATCCCTCTTTTTGACACAATAAACCCTATAAATTTTCTTGAAGTGAGACCAAAGACACACTTCTTAGGTTCAAATAGACATTGTACTCACAAAGTCTCTCAAATATTCTCCATAGAACATCAAGATGTCCATATCACATTCTTTATTTAGCTAATATATCATCAACATAGTTCTCAACAATATCATGCATCATAACATGAAAGATGATAGTCATGGAATGTTGATAAGTGGCTCTAATGTTCTTCAAGCCAAATGGATTAACTTAATAAAATGTTTCCCATGTCATGGTAAACACAACCTTATGCTGATTTTCTTAGGCTATCTTGATTTGGTTGTATCCAAAAAATCCATCTATGAGGGACAACATCTCATACCTAGTAGTAGAATCGATAATCTTGTCAATGTTGGGTAGAGGAAAATCATCTTTAGGGCATGTTTTTTTTATATCTCTAAAATTAGTATAAAGACATATAGCTTTTGGGTTTTTACTGACTATAACTATGTTGGTTATCCATTCAAAATAGTCCAGTGGCCTAATGAATCTTGTTCCTAATAATTTCTCCAATTCAGCTATCACCAAAAGAGTGATGTGTGGATGCATCTTATTTAAATTTTCTTTGACTAGTTTGACATCTAAATGAACAACAAGTTGATGCACAACCAAATTAGGGTCTAATCTTGGCATGTAGGAATATGTCCATGCAAAAATGTCAATAAAATCCTTCAAAATGGATATAATGTTTTCTCCCTCTACTTCAGTAAAGGAAGGTCCAAGGTAAACAATTTTGGGATCATCATATGTTCCTAAGTTCACTTCAACAATGTTACAAGGAGTGTAGAACCATCTTCTATAATTGTAAGCAATGCATGATCATGATCATCTCTTTTTGTTACAATTTCTTGTTGTTCCTCCCAAAGCTCTAGATAATGTGACAAATCTAAATTTGTTAGCTTAGGTAATGTCCAACTAGAAAATATCTTAGGAAACTAAAGAGTGAGATACTCAAATACCTATTTTTGTTCTTATTAGAAGTTGATATTAGTTATAGAGCTATGACTCGATGGACCTTGTATGCCCTTTGGGGATGAGAAAACTTTCCCATCTAAGAGTGCTTAAAACAAGTTTTCACTCAAGGGCTTGTCTTTTTATTTACTTTATCTCTGACTAACAAGTGCCTCAAGAGTTTTTCACTCAAATATCTTGATGTTTTATCTATTTCATAACCAATAAAATTTTCTAACTTTACAAAGTAAGTAGAAGGATATAAAAAAATCAAATCCTTGAATGTGATCATCAATGGGTAATTCATCTCTGAGGCCCATATACTCTACAATTAATTCTTCATTTTGGAATTCATCAAGGCATATGACTAAATTTTATTGGTCCCAATCAATGAGTTTAGGCTAGTAAAGACATAGAGAATAATGGGGTGTTATGCTCATAATGGAATTTGAATCAAATAAATCCATGTTAGCAAGCTCATCAAAAAGGCTATAATGGGATTATACATTGATACCAAGGGTCTCATCATTAATTGATTTATAATAATCACTATTGAAAGTCATGAGGCTACCCCTAAGTGGTATAAATATGAGACCATGCTTAAAATTAGGTATTCTAACTGATAAAGGTTCCCAAATTCCTTGCACTGATAAGCCAAGGCCTTTTCTTATATAATCAAAATTATCCATGATCTTGTTAGGGATGCAATATTTTGGATTCTAAAAACAATCAACAATGTCATTAAAATATAACCAGTCTCTTTTGGTAAAATCCTCTAAATCATTTTTTTGGTTAAGAAGTAGGTACAAATAACATCGGTGGTTTCTTTGATTCTTTCTTCTATTGCCAAACCATATTAGGTCTACAAGGGCTTTTGGAAGGTTTCGGTTTACCAAATGTTTTGGGAGACTTCAACAAATTATTAACATGGAAATATTCCTTAAGACAATACGTGGAATTGCCCATGTCTTCTATAATAACCTATTTTCCAAGAGTTACAGGAAATGGATCAACCAAAGTGGAAGTAAGGTCATTAGGGTTGATATAATTGGATTTTAGTGGATGTAAGAATAATTTTTTGTTGTTATTTACAATGAATTTAGAACCTATACAATATTTATAATTACAATATTTATCCTCTAAATGTTTGTAATATTGATAAGATTATAGATAGGTGGGAATAGTGACCTCAATCCCATTGTGGGGAAATTTAAGGTACTGATGCAAGGTGGATGGAATGGCATGTACTTCATCAATCCAAGGACTCCCAAGAAGTACATTATAAGGTAGCTCAATATCCATAATATTTAATAAAGTGTGATGGGATATAGACCCAACAATGATTGGCAAAAAAATCATACTAAAAGACTCCCTTTTGGCATTATCATATGTCTTTATGGTGATTATCTTTGGTTGGATGTCCTTCAAAGTATAGCCTAATCTCTGTACTAGTTTAAGGGACACTATGTTCATCCCTAAAACATTATGTATAAGAACCCACTTGGATTTATGGTTTTCAATGATGACCTCAATATATAAAGAATTATTATGGCTAGGACCAAGGGTAGACATGTTTTTTAATCAAACATGACCTATCAAAATGAAGACAAATATATAACTAGTGTTTCAAATTATTCAAGATTAATGTCTTAGGGAACTATAGATTATTGTAACAAGTCATTGAAAATAGTTATATCGACTTTAGATGTACATAAGAGATATAAAATAGAAATATACATAAGGGTTTTTCTCAGTTGATTTGATATGCTATAAGGATTTTCAATAGTAATATGAGATGGTTTCACTTTGGTTGGCATAGTGTCTATTTTTGGGTCCAAAGGTGTAATGTTCATGTTGGGCTTAGTGGTGGAATAAGAGGGAAAAGGGCCTTAAAAGGTAACTCGAGAGTATCTATCTATGACTACACAACCTAGAGGTGGTAATGAGCTAGTATAATTAGAAGATGAAGGCAAAGGGCATTAGAGGGTGACTCGTGGGCATCTACTTACATTAGAGAAATTTTGAGTTGGTAAGGAGCCATTATAATTAGAAGAAGGGTAGGGTGCAAAAATAGTAATCCATAAAAATATAGGTGCAACATAATTATTGTACTTGACATGGCATTATTAGAGGGAGAGGGTGTTGACCCTATAACAATAGGTCCTATACTTCAAGGATTATGGGATGGTTCATAGGATTTAATAGTGATAGTGGCAATGTGGTTTGTATAAATGCATCCCATGGTATTATTTTAGTTGTAAGGCATGTTTTTGTAACCCAAGTTATTATCATAGGTATTATGATCCTGATTATGATCATGCTAATTATGATTCTAACCTTGATTCTAATTTTGTCATTTATTTTAACCTTATTTCTTGTTTTTCCTTGGTGGTTATTGGTTATATCAAGGAAATGGATCTTTGTAGATTCCCATATCCTAATCAGTGTCTTATAGAGCATGTTTGATCTCAACTTCACCATTCTCAATCAAATCTTCAATAAGATGTCATAATTAGACACATATATAAGCATCATGACCAATAACATAATGGAAGTTATAAAATTCATTTGCCTAATACCAATTGGGTTTGGGTTGATTTTCAAGAAATGGCTTTATTATAGGCCATATAATAAAATTAGATTCTATGAGCTTTTAACAAGATCTCCTAGTTTGATAAAGACTCTAAAATTACTATTGAACACCCTTCATGGAGAGACTATTTGATGGATTATGTGGAGTTGATTGTACATTTAGAGATGGTAGAACCTACACCATTTTCACATGCCTTATTTTAGTTACTACATTTTTTATCATGATTTTGTTCTTGTTAAACCCATTTAGTTTATCTATTATAAATGGTTAACTAGGAGATTAGGTTTGATTTAATGTTTAACCCTATGAATAAATCTTTATAAGGCCTTTGATTAAAATTACCTTCTCAATCTACACACCCTTATCTATAATTTATTCAAATGTGTTCATGCAAGAAAGTCATATGTTGTGCACAACCTCAGGGTGTAAATTATGTGTAAATGTTTTGACTAACAATTTATCTAGAAAATTATATTAGAAGTATCCAATTAATGCTCTCCACCATTGTAGATATGATGCAAATATTTGTCCATCTCATTGTGTAGCTTTACGCAAGTCAACAAGAGTCAATGCATGTTCAATATTAAATGAGAAGTGGTTGACTATTTTTTTAGATAAATCATTCCAATCCATAACTGATCCCTTCGGTAACTTAAGAAGCCAATCTTGATATTGTCTTTCTAAACTTCATTGAAATAAAATAGGAAAACAAATTTTGTTGTAAGCTACCTCTTGGCATAACATAAAAAATAATTGAATGTGTTCATAAGGATCACCCTTTCCTTTATATTTTTATAATTTAGGTGCCTCAAATAAGGTGGAAATGGGATTTGGATAATAACAAAATCAAATATATATATACATATCTCATTAAATTTGTACTTCTTGATTTTGTTTCATGTCTCCAATTGTGACACAATTTATTTCATGGAATTCCACTCTTGCATTTTTAGTGCATTGGTGGGTGGAATATAATATTTTTGGGGTGGTATGTTCCCATTTTGCATGTATTTTTTATGGGTATACAACCTATGATATTCAACTTTATTTTGGTTTGTTCCTTGAGTCGAGTAAGTGAGCCATTGATTTCTGGGTTGATAAACATTCCTTGAAGTTGGTTGTCTTGAATTATAATTGTTCTATTGATTTTGGATAATTCATGGTCTATTCACCAAAGTATGTGTTGTTTGAGATGAACTTTCCAAATTATTTTGAATAATCTCTACAATACACACTGAATTTTTTGGTCCTTGATTTTGTGAAGGAATAAGAGGTTTTTGATGATTAAAAAATGTGTGATCCATGTCTAGCAAAACATGTTGTAGAACCTCTTGATACATAGGTTATTTAATTGAGATATATGTATCCATCATAAGTGTTATCTCAACTAAAGTGTGTTGTGTTGGTTGAATCATATTCCCTTATTCTTTGGAAGTGTCATTATGTATTGAAGAGGTAACTGAATAGTCAGTTAAGTCCATGATAAGTTGGTCTACATATCATTTACTTATCTTCTTAATCTTGGTGACAAGATCTTGACCATTAGTTGTTGACTCTATGATCACTTCCTTCCCTTTAATATGAGTAGCAATGTTTGATTTTTCAATATGATGAGGGATTTTTCTTGGTGTTGCTCTCTTTCTCTAATCAAGGTATGTAATTATTCCATAGGAAATGTTGAGGGTAACCTAACACCTAATTCAATCAACCTTGGGATTTCGTCATCTTTGTCTTCTAGGGGTTGATGTTCAAAATAGTCTTCCTTGAATCCTACAATTATGGAATTGTCCTAAAAAACCATAAGATTGCATTATCCATCATAAAAGTTATCCTCCTCATAGCTAGGGCCATAAGAAACCCCACTACAAGTGTACCTTTGTGTCATGTGTAAAAGGTTATTATCTATGTTTACAAATATTTGGAATATGTTTTTCAAATGTTTAATGAGGTGTGTTTTGATTTTCTCCAAACAAATGACAAGGCAAAAGAGATTATAATAAAGAATAGGTGGCATAGTATCACACAATTATAAGAAAAGGTTCACAAAATTACTCAATCTTGGGTAGGGTTGTAATCATATAAATTGGAAGAGGGTATGATGATTTCAAAACCTAAAGTGTAAACTAGTACACCAAACATAGGCCAAATATAATTTGATATCATAAAATCTAGTTTAATTTCAATGAGTTGTTAGAAAACTAAAAGAAATTCCTTCAAATTATGAATGTAACAATGAAAACTAAGAAACTCAAGATGTGAAAACATGCAAGAATCCTAAGTATAAAACTAAGACCAAACAAGCAGCACAATGTTTCCACATGGTATTAGGAAGTAGGATAAAATATGTTCTATAACTTAGAGACTAAGTGACATGCTAAATAACCTAAGTTGACAATGATCAAATGATGATGAGTCTATAAATGGCCTTAAATCCAAATGGGAAATTGTACCCAAGTTAACTCAAACCAAGTGAAAATGGTAAACCAATTAACATGTTGGCCTAGAACTTAGAAAGGTCAAATTTTGAATTTGAATTAAAAAGTGAAGGGCTTGTATATTTTTTAAAAATTGTTTAGACTCAAATGTACAACATAAAAACACTATTTAGATAAGATAAAAATAATTTTTTGAATGAGAATTTAAGTAAGGCAAAAGATTATTTAAATTTGACTAGTGTAACACCTCCTTATTCAAATAAAATGATGGAAAACAAATGTGTTTGGTTGATGTTTTTGTTTACAAACAATTTTTAGACTCAAATCAAGACCAAGTAATTAAAGGAAAAGACCAAATACAACTAAGTAAATCATTCAAATCCCTAAAACTGATAATGTTGCATTGCATTGTCTATATACATGCTCTTGGGAATATTTTATGTGTTCATCCAAAAATAAAATTCCATGAAGTAGTAGGGTCTTTACACACCCTTCTCATAAGAGATTATATGATGAGATGGAACTTTGGGCTACTTGATCTACATCAACAATATGTCTATGGTAAGTGGGGTTGTTCTAAAACTTAAATTTTAGACCATCTAGATGGTCTCAAGTGTGATTAACACTAGAGATGCCTCGCATTAGTTAAGTTCATACCAATTAATTTACTATGCAAGGGTCTATTCCTTTACATAGTGATTCCATCCATGTAATTCTTAGTGGAATGCCCTGGTTAACTAGACATGACTATAGTTTTTATTACAAAAGGAGAGGTTAGCTACTCAAACCCATGGCTCTCATAGTATACATGCCCTGATTCATATACCCTATCATGGAGTGGGGTTAAAATAATGTTGGGAGATGAAACTCTAGGTCAGATCTTCCCTAAATAACTCATGAAGAAGCTATGAAATCCCTCTCAAAATCCAAGTTTCATAAAATAAAACTAAGTGAAAAGACTTTAAAGGTTATTTTTAGATCACCCAAACCATATGGGTTTTGGGGAGAGCCTAGACAACATTATTTTCACACCTTGGACAAAGTCACAAACTACAAGGAAAAGGTGGTTTTTTTCACCCAATTCCCTAAAAAGGATGGGGGAAAGCATACACACACTCTTTTTTTTACACAAAAAACAAACAAGTCAAAAATGATCTAACATAAAACAACACACTTAAAGGAATTTTAAAATTTAAGTGAATGTTTATTTATGCACCAAATTGAGATATTTGTGAAGTTTTTGACCCCCTTGGCCTTAATTGCAAACTTTAAAAAAAATTCACAAAACAATTAAACAAGCAATCTAACTTAATTTTAAGCACCAAATGTAAATTTTAAAGATTTAAGTATTTTTAGATTTGGCACTTTTACACATGGGACCTACAAATGTTAGAGAGTTTCATTCTGCTTTGGAACATAATTTTTAATGAAACAAACAAGACTTTAAAACTTTATCTCGAGTCTCTATTTTTATTACACAAATACTAATATTAGTCAATAGTAACCAATACTAATTGAAACAAAACTAATGCCAATCATAAATGAACTAATGTTGATCGATAAATACTGATGTCGATTACCTATGAACCTTTAGGCAAAAAATGTTTTATTATTTTTTTTGTTAGTCTAAGGTTAGTATAAAATCTTTAGGATAGCTATAGATCATGCCATAAAATGTTTATATATAGACTTAAAAATCAAAATTACAACTTACAATTTTGAAAAAAGCTCTAAAAACCATTTATTATACTATGTTTTTCCCTATACGAAAACTGATGTCGATTAGCCAGGATTGATGTTGGTTATACAAAACCAATATCAGTCACTGTGTGACCTATGTATCAACAAAAAATCTAAAAATATGGGAAAATAATGATAAATTTTTTATATTTAAGGACTTTTTTAGAATTGTAATATTGTCAAGTTAGTCTCCTTACTTGAATGGGATGCATGGTCCCACCGGGCATGCCAAAATGTAGAGATTGAATCCAAAGATACTTAAATCAAGAATTAGTCATGAAAACTCAAGAAAATGCATAAGATCATAACTAGCTACTCTAACTCCTTCGATGAGGTGTGGAAAATGATAATTAAGAGCTATTGAAAGAAAGCATATACACAATACCTTCACAACAACACCCCACCATCTAAATGTGGCTCAAAACATGATTTTCTCTTTGATTTGGTATTCAAGTCTTCAATAATGATGCAGTACAAAGCTCATCCACCATCTCAATATCACCAATGAAACTAGGCTCATGATATATTAATCAATGTTATGCCTATAAATCAATCTATCTTACTGTAAATTAAGCAACACACAAATGGCTTGTGGAGAGAATTTTGCACAATAAGTTTACACAAATGAAGCTTAAAAATGGTGGTCTTGGCCCTCCTATTTATATATTTTTGAATTTGATTTGAATCAACCATGACCATCCATATTAAGATAAATATGTGGGGCTATGAATTAAATTCAATTTTGGTGATAATATCTATAAATATATTCATATATATTTAGAAGGAAAGGGCATTAAAGAGGCATGCGAGGCCTTAAACTTGATATTTGTTACATTTATGGCTTATGTATGCCACCCCAAAAATGATGTCATTTGATGAATTATATATTAATAACCAATTTCCAATTAATATATCTTTATTAACTTCTATGTATTTTTCACTTAATCTCCTGAAATGGATTAATTTGCCTAAGTGAGATTAATCAACTTTTATGTAATTCTTTGAAAATTGGTTACACACTATTAATCAAACTGGTCATAATTTCATAGTATAGGGTCATAATTTGACTTGAGTGGAATTATATGAATTTATTAGGTGTGTATGGACCAATATCCTATTTATGATATTTTCGACATGAAATAACACATGCACATATCATGTGCTTCCAAATTAGAAAAATGTAGTAGTTCAGAACATCAAAATTGTGTTTTCATCATTTTGACTTGAAATGACTTGATCAAAGTTAATAATCACATAAAATTCATTTCCTCATTTAGGGATAGATTAGCTTAAATCAGCACTTGTATATGATAAGATTGAACCATTTAGCGTGTTTAAGTGATTTTGGCCTAAATTGTGCATTTTCACAATTTCGAGTAAGATTGACAATTTTAACACAATGGTATTAGGAATTGGATGTCTACAATCACCACCATGTTACATTGATAAAAATTCCAACCTCTACATCCATGCACAAAAAAATTGGAATATAGCTTAGAATCAAAATCCATGAGGAATTAATCATCATGATGTACTTTCTATATGTTTTTATGTTTTAAATCCTTCCCAATCAGAGGGATTATGCTTGAGATGTTATGTTTTTAAAGTTTGTGTTTTGAATGAACTAACAATTACATAAACCCTCTTGTAATCAAAATTTACATTTGGCACATCTAGTGGGACTGACACGCCACACAATATTATTGATAACATTCCACCATCTTATAATTTTGAAATTAGTTCATATTTTTACTTAGTTTCAGATATTTTATTTTAAAATTTTATTTTTAGGTTTTTAAAATTTTAGAGATATCACTTTGTGTATTAATGGGATCACTTCTCCTAATTAGTGACATCACTCCACTAATTAACAGTACCATTTTCTATTATATTTTTATTTTCTATGTTTTTAAAGAAAATAGTGGTATCACTATATTAAATAATGATTTTGTGATGAAAATGGTGGTATTAATCTTCAAATTCTTTTTTCATGAATGAAACAATCATTTTTCTCCGCAAATGGTGATATTACTTCTAATCTAATCTTTTCTATATTTTTTAAAGTGGAAGAATTGATCTAAAATGGTGGGATTTCTCTACAAATGGTAGAATCAGTTTGTAAATAGTATATTATATCTATAAAATGGTATAATTAGGAAGTAAACTACCCAATTTTTGGAGGCTCATTTTACATCATCTGAACTCCCCTTTTTTATTTTTAAAACCCCATCTTTTCTCATGATTTTTGAAGATTCAGTTAATTTGGCTTTAGATTTCTCATAAAATATAATGTATGAGAGAGCTAGTTTCTTTTCTTGTAGGATTCCCATTGAAGAGACCATACTAAAAATATAACTTGTTTGTCATAGGTTTGACTTGCCAAAGACTACACTCCTAAGATTGTAACTTGTTTTTCCATAAGATTATGGGTTAAATAAAGTGGATTAAGACTTAAGATAAATTTTATTTTACAAAATTTTCAATTGGTATTTAAAACAAACTCATCTTTATATTTGGGCTTAAAAACTTGTTTGCTTTCAAGTCATTTTCTTTATTACTTTATGTTTAGCATTACTTCTTGAGTTGTGTGTATTTATGATACCTTCTACATGAGTATACACTCCCCTTATTCTTAGGATCTTGGGTGACCCAAAAACATGAAGGAAGTAACTTGTATTTATCCTAATGGATTCACCAAAGTATCTTATTCTCTTTCCCCTAGTGGGATTCCTAATAATCATAAATGGTGTTGTAGACACCTAAAATTGGCCACAACTAGCCTTCAACCAAACTTCAGAGTAATTCCTACCAACCATTTTAAATTAATCCTAAGAATCACTAAACATACAAAATTTTATTACACATCACTCATCAAAGCTCAAAATCATGTTGAGGCATCCCTAATTGGGGTATTCTACTATATGCAACAATAACCTCTCATGTATTCATCCATAATCACCTTACATCATCACAATTATTAATTTAGCCTATGGACCTCTTAAGTGGGGCACTTGCACACTTAAATAAAATATTAAAAGAGCTAAAATTATAATCTAAATCAATTAACAAACTAAACAATACTAAATTCCTAGTTGAATTATCCATTTGCAATTAATGAATATCTAAAAAAAAGAAATTTAAAAATTTAAAATATCCTAGCCTTTCATCATTGCATTTATGAGTTGTCAATATCTTTGAAAATATCCTAAAATATCTAACTTAATATCCATGCCGCATAATTATAAATCATAATTACTTGAAAACTATTATCTCTATTGGAGTTTGATTTGACACACCTAGGCTTATTTTGAACCTATTCCAAGCCTTAATTCAACCCTAACTCACCTTAGGTGAGAGTTAATTCCTAAGGATATAAATAAAAGGCCACACCTGTTAATTTCTAAGATTGGATATTTTAGAGTTATTATGTAGGATTTACTCCATAGAACTCATAAAAGTAAGGTTATAATTCTAAATTCTTAATCCAAGCAATCACAAGCCAAGGTGTCAAAGAGAGAAGGAGCTACACAACCTCCATTTCCAAAAACTTCTTTAATCACAAGATGAATAAGCCACTCAAAAATGCATTTGGAGCTCCCAAGGAAGGTAAGATATTTATTGTCTTTATGTTTTAGATGTGCTTTCATTTAGCTTTTGTTACTAATCTCTCCCTAGTATCTAGGCTAGGAGTGTAAGTGTTAATGTGTTTATTTGAGTTTTATTTTCTTGAACTAAGACAATACTAACCTCCCTTTTGGGATTCATATTATCACAAATGGAATGCATAGTGGGATTCCAATCACACCATTAAATCAATGAGATTAATATGAATCTCTTAGTTTTTTTAATTAATGCTTTAGAATCTTCAAAATCTAAGTTTTAACTTTATTTTTCATGTAATTCTATTTTTTTAGTAATACATAGGTTACACAGAGACTGATGTTTATTCTCTAAAACTAACATTGATCCTCATATAATTTACATCGACCTCTATGTGAATAATAAACCACAACATGAATGTGATTCATGAGGCTTTTTCTCAAGTTTTATGATTTTCACTTTGTACCTAAGGATTTGAATGTTATTTGACTGATTATTTGCATAAAAGATCTACAAAAAATCATTAGTTTTAAGCTCATTTAGCTAACAATATTTTCATGAAAAATAATTATCTTTTTCTATTTTTACAATAACCAACATTAATTTCTATCAACCAATGTTGATCCCTCTATGGACCAACTAAAGCTGATTTTTGTGAACTGACATCGATCCCTATGTGGATCAATGTCGATATTTTTGAGATAGAAAAATAGGAAACCAGAGAGCTCATTTAAAAAAATTGTTTTCTCATTAATTATTGGGATTCTAAGTAAGTAAAAACCCTATAACAATTTCAAGTCCTAAGGTGTAAAAATCCAAGTTTAAACATGTTTAAATCTTTCACACTTTGTCTTTGGTGTTTAAAATGAACTTAGTTCTTTTTAATACCTTAGTTGTTTGTGAAATTTTTGAAATTTTTTCAAATAATGCCAAGGGGATTTAATTTAATAACACATCACATTTTAGGGAAATAAAACTAACTTTAACACTTAGTTACATACTCCTAAGAGTTGTTTATTTTACACTTATTTATTAGAGTTATTTATTTTAGAAAACCAATTGATGTGTGTATGCTCTCCCCCATTCCATTTAGGTAACTTGAGTGACCAAAAATTTTCATTTTTTGCCTTGTTTTGTTTAGTACAAAAGCATGAAAATAACACTAACAATTCCCACCTCAACTATGTATGGTTTGGGTGATCCAAATGTAACCCTAAAGTCTTTTCACTTGTCTTTATTTTTCATGCATTTTGGCTTGTTAGTAGGATTTCATCATCTCCTCCTAGGTTATTTAGGTAATAATTGACCCAATAATTCATCTCATATCATATCATATTTAGAGTTTTACTCCATGGTGGGGTATACAAATTAAGGTGGTAAATCACCGAGATAATAATTTGAGTGGTTAAACTACCTCTATAGTGACTATTACCCTCAAAATGTATGATCAACTCAGACATTACACTACAATAAGAAAGTTATGGATGTAGTGGTTATGAAAAAGATAAGAAATTTTCATAATAATATTAATATAATTTAAATTATCATATATTTTTCCATCCACACTTTGGACCTTCTAGAAATGCACAAAAAATAATAGTTTAGAACAACCCTACTTGTCATGGACATACTATTGATGTAGGCTGAGTAGCTTGAAGTTCCATGTCATAGTAAAATATATTTAGAGAAGAGGTTGCCTAAAATAACTAATTTTCATGTACTTTTACTTTTAATATTAAAAATTGAAATCCTCTCAAGAGTGATTATATTGATGAAATTTGACAGTATTATAAAACCTTGTCATCTTTAGGATCTAAGATGTTACACTTAGGTGTTTGTGTAAATTTATACTTTAATGAATGGTATTGAGTTTAAAACTATTATTTTTTTATGAAATATCAATAATGATTCTTGTGTATGCATCACTCTTTTTTTTGAAGAGTCATTACACCACCCATTTGATACCATACCTTTGCCTTAGTCTTTTGACAAATGTTGTTTGTGTGTGTCACTTGTTTGATAAGGGTAATGTTATGTTATCCAATTCACTTAAATTTTTATACCTTAGAGTCTTGAAATAAAACATTTATCATATCTTTATATCATGATAATGTTATTACACTACTTAAACAATTTCATAAACTTGTTTACCTTGTGTCCAAATTCCAAATTTTGAAACCAAAGCCATGTGTGCCTTTTGGATGTATACCTAGTATAATTATATTATCCTTTATTGTCTAATATTTTTGTTTATTCAAATAAGCCTAGTTTCTTAAGTTTATTTTAAAATTAAAATTGACAATTTTTCAAATCCAAACATTGATTAATTTTTTCCTATGCCTTGTGTGATTTTGGCATAGCCATAGATATTTCTCTTTTAGGTTGTGTAACTTAGGTTAATTATTTACCCAATTTAAAAACTATTGTTTGTGAATTTATTTGGGAGAAATATCCTATCTTCCATATGCCTAGAGTTTCATGCCTTATACCAATTAATCAAGTTCATGTTTAAAGTTGAATACCTAGTTTAGTCCAAAGTGTTTCATATTTTTTAGATTAAAATATCATACCTTGTTTTGTGTAAAGTCTATCTTTTGTGTCTTTTAAAAAAGATATAATGCATGCCTATTTTGAGCCTATATTTTGTGCATTTTTTTCCAAAATACCTAGCAACTTTTTTTCTTAGATTATACTTGTTTGGAACACTTTGAACCTAGAGTTTGGGACTCCAATTTTTATTCATCCACTTGACCTTTTGTGTAAGATATTTGGTGGTTGACATTTGATATTAGACTATTTTATACAAAGTTGTATCATAAACCTTTTTGGAGTTACAAATACATCCTTTTAAAAGTTATACCAAGTCCAAACCATTTGTCCTTTAGACATTGTTTTAAGATTTTATAGAATTCTAGACCATTTTTTGCAAAAAATTCATCATTGATTTGAATATGTCTTGTTATACTTGTAGTAAAGCTATGTATAATATAGGATATGATAATATGGTCTCACAAGATGACATTTTTCAATACCCTTATTATAATTATTTAGTTTGTGAGACAAATCTTTATTTTCCTTAAAACACTCAATCAAGCAAAAAAAGACAAGATCCTTTATATCACTACATGTTCAATACCCCTCCAGTCTCAAAGAAGGATCAAGATCAAAGAGTGTAGTACCTATCTAATGTACCATCAGTTATAGACCAAGTTCAACAACAATTTTACTACATTATTATTCAATTGACATATGATCCCTATTTGTTTTATCATCACTTGCTTGTAAATAAGGATGAATTTTTAATCAAAGCCACAAAGGTAGGGGTCAAGTTTTTATTAGATTTCCCCCACAAAATTTTTCCAAGCCTATTTAGAGTGGTTTACAACATGCCTTATGTTGAGTCATTATTCTTATTATTGATATTTGGCATTGATTTTGTCATTGATGTTGTCATTGATGTCAAAATTTCTTGAGAAATTTATCTATGAGGTCATTGAAGAATGTAGCTATCAGAGAGGATAGTGATCAGTGTTGTAGTGATTTTGAGAATGTAATACATTTATTGATGTTTAGATCTCTTCATCCAAGCAACAAAATGGGATCATCTCTCTTATTTTGGGTGAAAATTTTGTTGAGATGAATCTCTATATTAGGGGCTAGCTCCCCTTGATGTGTCATTGGACTATTACTTCTACTACTGCTAACTTGAGGATGAAAAAGGAATGAGGAAAACTAAAAGTAAACCTACACTAATGGAGGTGATACACTAAAATATATTATGGACTCAAACCACATATACATGACACTTATGACCAAAATAATGACCAACATGCACTTTCCCAAACTTTATCTTCTTGCATCAATATTACACTATGAGGTTATGAAAGATTGCCTTATAATAGGAGGACTAGACAAGAGGTCTTGGATGGCACTGATGAAAATATAAACTCACTTAGACATGGACATCTCCTAGAACACTTCATGTGACCTACAAGAACAAACTACAAATAGCTGAAAGAATGAATTACAATGCTAAGGAATCCATAGTCTTCACTAAGTAAATTCAACATTCAAGTAGAGCACACTATGAATAGTCATGGAAGAGGTAAACACTTAGTCATTTAATTGATCAAAAGGTATATAATTGAGTATATCTTTACCATACTCAGGTGGAGACTTATAAAGAGCCAAGAGAATCCATATTTGTAGCCTTTGAGAGAGAGATTGAGCAAAGGGAGTTTAAGGTCACTTGGACATGTGTCAATCTTGAGAATAGAAATAGTTACACTACATTCTATAAGAAACTCCTTTTATAGTTCCACTATAAAAATCAAGATATGCCAATCTACATTTTGATATATATGGTTCCATCTATTGGAATGTCATTTCAATGCAAGCTACTCTTTGTTGGCTCATCGATCTGTGTAATGGTACAATAACTCAAACTGTCGAGTTGCCTATTTTTACTTATTATGCATCAGAGCTTAGTATTCATGCCATTTGTCATTTCCATAATTATCCTCAAGTTCCCATCAAGTCTTTTTAATAAAAATGGCTATTCCTTATAGCTTGAAATTGATGTTCTATAGACTATCATCTTTTTTTAATCCAAATGGCTAATTTCCATAGTCTAAACTTGGCATTTTACGGGCCATAACCTTCAATATTTATTCAAACTTATTATCTTTATCATTCTCTCAGATAATTTTTCTAAAATAATTATTTTAGGATAATCTTACTTTCTTCTTAGCATTTTGTCCATGGATGATTCTCTTGAAAGAATTCTTTTGGGTTTTCTGCAAGTGACCCTTTGACTTTCTATTTGACCATTTTGGAAGGAACATACCCTTTAGAAGAAATGTAAATGACCCGTTTGATTTTAAATTAACCTTTAGAGAAATGTAAGTGTCCTTCAGGATTTTTAAAATGATCCATTTGTCCTTATGGCTTCAATTCCTTTGGGTTTTTGTAAGGGATAATTTCTATAGAATTTTAGCAAAGTGCCCTTTAGAAGATTTATAAGTGTCCATTTTTGGATTGAAAGAGTCTTTCAAGAAAATTTCAAATGATCCTTTTTTGAACAAAACATACCCTTAAAAAAAATGAAAGATAGCCTTTAGAAAAAAGAAAGGGTCCTTTAGCTTTGAAAAAGTCCTTCAAGAAAGTTGCAAATAATCCTTCAAAAATTTGAAATGGACCTTTCCTAATGAAAGATACCCTTTGGAAAAATGAAAAATACCCTTTAGTATTTTTGAAGAGGTCTTTTCTGGCTTGAAAGAGTTTTTTAAGAAAGTTACTTTAGACAACAATTCTAAAAGAATTTGGCAAAGGCTTTAGATACAAAACCCACCAAGAAAAACCTAAAAGAATAAACACTTAGTAAAAGACCATAACAAACCCTCTGAAAAAATTCATTACAAAGGACCTACCAAAAATACTAAAGAATAAATATTTAAAAAGGAAAACACTTGGTTTTTTTTACATGTATAAGACTTCAACTTTGTATAATAACACTTCTTCTTAATACTGGACTTGACCAGAGATATAGACTTAGGAAACTAAAATAACATACAAGGGGGGTGACCAATTTTAGACTAAAAGGTCAAAATTTGGTCAAAAATATGATTGGTATATGTTATTATGACTTCATGAGTGATGTTAAGGTAAACATGGAAGGTATTTGGTGTCAAAATTGTCAAGTGATTGAGCCTAGTAAGTGACTTAAGAAGGTATGTGCATAAGATGCCTAGTCTTGTGCATGAAGGGCCATGATGGTCTAGTGAGATGGATGCATAAGGGCATAATAGATTTTATAAGGTTTATTTATCATGAATATGAGGCATTAGATAACTGAAGAGATATATCAATGTGATCCTACAAGGGTAAGACCTTAAGTCCAAGTCTACAACTATACTAGTTCTAAACCTTGCCTAACCTAATGAGGTGTCATAAGGTGTGTTCAAGGCATATAAAGGATTAAAAGTAGTGTTTAATCATGAGAGATGTTTCTATAGTTTTATAATGAGTTGGACAGTTTATATAAAGAATCTTGAAGTTTAGCTTTTAGGCCTAATATGGTTTATACGTTAAGGTCTAAGAGAATAAAGAGAGAGAGTATATCCTAATGGGGTATGAGATTTACTTTCTAAGGAAAGTTTGATTATATGATCATGTAAATAGGTATTATACTATTTTTCATTCATGTTCACAAAGTTTTATCTCATATTTTTTAATAAAAGGCATGGAAAGTGTTTTTGAGGTCTCCCATGTGTATAGAATGAATGGTTTGTAACCCGAGAAGGACTTTCAAGTATTCATTGGAAAATTTAAATCTGTATGGAAACCTAATCCATTAATTTTAGATTGGGAAGGTTCCTATCTCAAATTTCTAGGCATTAGTTTCTAGAATGAAGGGCTAAGCTTTATGAACGATTGCTAATAGTGGAAGATGGTTTAAACCCTCAAAGAACCCTGATAGTGACCCTATATGAAAGATTTTGTTCTAAAGTGATTATAATGTATTATATGGATATTCAAATTATTTTAAGTTTTAGTCAACTCTCCCAAGCACCTCTAAGTGTTATTTTTTTGTCAGGTGCGTGAATAGACCCTATAAGAAAGTGTTAGTCTCTTGGAAATTTATTATAGTAGTCAAAGTTGACCAAGTCAAAGTTGACAAATGGTTGGAGTAAATATTTTGATACTTTTATTTTATGTCCATGGTGTTTTATGGATAGGTTATATCCCTAATTTGTGTTAAATTTGTTATCCAAGTTGATTAGTTACTAACATGCCTAATTATGCAAATAATGAGAAACCCAAATAGAAGTGAGAAGATGATTATAGATGTGTTATCATGGAATAGGGATAGAAAAAAATGCATGGAGGGATTTTTAAATACTTTTAATACATGTTAATTTTTGATATAAGTTTTGGATATCATTGTATATAGTAAAACTTTGCTCACAAGTTGACTTGTTTAGCTCAGTAAGGTCTATATATAGTAAGGTCTACACGACCAATATTGCCATTTGACCACGTAATAATTATATCTAATAATGGTATAATTATCACATAATATCATCCACATGAATAAAGAGTCTTTTAAATTGGTAATATATTTTTTGAAGTTCAAAATCATCATGACTGGTCTTTAAGGAAAATTGGCAGTTTTGAGTGAGCAAGTTGTAAGAGTGTTTTTTAGTCCTTTTGCCCTATGTAATGAATTATAATTCACTTGGTGAAGTTTTTTATGTTTTTAAGGTTGTGTGTGTGTGTTTGTGTATGTGTGTGTGTGTGTGTGTGTGTGTGTGTGTGTGTGTGTGTGTGTGTGTGTGTGTGTGTGTGTGTGTGTGTGTGTGTGTGTGTGTGTGTGTGTGTGTTTTATTATCATAATTTTAAGGATGGTCTTGGCATGTAAATATATAATTAAATTTGATCCACTAGTTGCATAAGGATTCTTGAGTGACTTAATAAATTCACAAGTTAATTGTTCCACTTGTTATTGCATGATGTCTTGATGACGACTGAGCTCAAATGAATAAGTATGGGAAAATAAGTAGAATTTCTTAGGACCCATCCTTTACACATGTATAACTCCATTTAAAATTTAGTATAGGACCTTAGAATTGGTTCATATGATATTGGCACAAAAGGGGAGAAACCCATATGACTAATTTCCTCTGATTCATCTACATGTGAGAGATCTAACCTAAAAAAAATACCTACTTATAGTTTCTTATACTTGATCCAAATTTCAATATGAACACAGTGATGAACCCGATGAACTCCATGTAATTACATATCTATTATAAGCACTTTTGACACCTCTTGGAGGCTTTGTAACTCTAGACCTATCCTTAGAAGATGAAAAATTATACTTTAAGTAGACTTAAAGTGTTTCAAAAGGTTTATAATTAAAATTATCTTCCTCTTTTATCATTGGATCCCTCTCTTAATTATGAATATTTATCAATCCTTGAAAGCTTTTTATGTAGGAAAAAAATGTCCAATAGGTAGTTTGAGAGGGCTTAGAGTGTGAAGAGTTGAAGAAGTGATCATTATTAGTTGGTTGAGAAATAAGTGTCTTAAAGGTGATCAAATCAATTTGGTGGATAAGTTAGTGTTGAGTCATCTATGGGGTTGTGCCTCCTTGAAAGTAGGTTTTTGTTAAAGCCTAATCAAGTGGGTACTTGGCTAGTTAGAGTTGGTGCTCCTTGTGAATTTGGTGCTTCAGTAAATTTTTATGTTTGTCTAATAGGACTATAGTCTATTTGTAAATATTAGTGGATTTTATTCCCTTTGAGGGTTTCCCAATCAAATAAGTGTCCTATGTATTATGGTATTGTCTTATTCTCATATAAATGATTCTTGATGTATTTCTAGTTCATTATATTTCTTTAATAGTTCATGAATGATATAGTAAAATTGTAAAACAAATTGAAGACTGATTCACCCCACCTCTCAATCATTGTTCTTCTAATAATTGGTATCATATCCTAGATCCTTGAGATAAGTCTAACATCTTTAAGGTGATATTAAGAATAACAAGATGTCTTATGATCAATAAGAATAAGATAAAACTATGATAATAAAGAAGGAAAACCTAAAGTATACCTTGAAGCTGATCTCATAAGAGCCCTTGATGATTTAAAACATCAAAAGAAGAATATCAAAGATCTTAGGTTTTAGTTAGAAGGTGTCAACATAATTTTCAAGTCAAATGAAGTTGAGTATGACCAATTGAAGACAAATCTAGATGTCTTAAAGGTTGAACATGAGCAGCACATGGATAAAATGAGCAAGTTTGAGAGAAAATGTGATAAGTCAGAACAAGTCAAGATTACTAACATGAAAATACCAATTATTCATCCCAACACAATAAAGTATAAGTCATCATGGGACCATGGGAAAAATACTAATCATTCAAGAGGTATGTATAGAAATGTTATTTTCTACATTTATCACAATATGGGACATATTGTAAGACTTTGTTCTAATAGAGTTAGAAGGCCCTCAAGATTTGAAAAGGCATATTAAGCTCCTATAATTCATGATAAGGATCAAACTTTGGAATACAATCCAAAGCAAGTTAGGATGGATCATATTGAGCTCAAGAGTCAAGATGGACTATTTTCCAAAGAGGAATGAAAGACCAAAGAGGGTTATATGCAACCTTAGACTAAGTTTCACATTCAAGATGAAGGCATGAAATGATATATAGATAGTGGTTTCTCAAGACAAATTTTAGGAGACATAAATAAACTCATCCCATCAAATAAGAATGTTGTAGGAATAGTGAGGTTTGGAGATAACACAACTAGTAATATAGTTGGCAAGGGTGTCTTGAGCTTAGATAATGAGAAGACCAAGACAATAAATTTGTTTTATGTGGAATATTTGAAACATAAATTGCTTAGTGTATGTTAAATGTGAAATCAAGGACACACACTAACCTTTCATTACATAGGGTGTGAGATAAAGAGATCCAAATTACAAAGACTAATTGATAATGCTAAAAAGACTGAGAACAATCTATATGTCTTGAATGAGATCAATAAAGATAGATGCTTCATTAGAAAGATATATGATATTTATCTATGGAATATAAGGTTAGGTCACCTAAACTTTGACAATATGGTCAATATTATCACTAAGAAGTTTGTGAAGAACATGTCTATGATCAAAAAACCTACAAACATACTTTGAAAGGCATGTTAACATGGTAGGCTAACTAAAAGAAGGTTCAAGTCTAAGGAGTACTCTACTACAAGACCCTTGGATGTAATACACACTGATATTTGTGGGCCTACAATAATTCAAATCATTCAAAGATATGGCTAATTCATGTTACTCATAGATGATTATAAAAGAATGAATTGGGTTGTATTCTTGAAAGAAAAGTTAAAATCTCTTGGCAAGTTCAAGGCATTCAAGGATATTTTTGAGAATGAGAAGAATTGAAATATCAAGTGCCTAATATTTGATAGAGGAGGATATTTTTTATCTAATTATTTTTATGACTTATTTGAGGTTCATGGAATAAGGAGACAATTCTCAACATCTAAGACACCTTAGTGGAATGGGGTAGGTAAAAGGAAGAATATGATAATTCAAGAGATGGATAGAACTATGCTAAATTAGTCTAGATTATCTGATGGATATTAGAGAGAGGTAGTAAGAAATATAATCTATATTTGGAATAGAGGATAGATAAGTAATAATGGCAACACGAATCCTTATGAACTATAGAAAGGTAGACCTACCAATATGGAACACTTTAGAGTTTTTGGGAGTAAATGTTTCATCACAAGAGATGATGAATACTTGGGAAAGTTTGATTCTAGATCTAATAAAGGCATATTATTAGGAAACTCATCAATGAGCTTAGACTATAGATGTTATAAAAAGAAGATAGAAAAAATAGTGGAAATCACTAATGTGAATATTGATGATACAAGGAAATCACACTCATAATCAAAGGAAACTTTAGAGAATCTAGACTTCAAGAATGAAGAGGAGACTATAGAGGTTGATGAGGAAGAATAAGTTTAAGAGAGGTAGGACTCAAAAAGATGCTCAAGATAGATTTAAAGAGATCACACTAAATATTAAATCATTAGCAATAATAATATAGGTATGCAAACAAGAAGAAGAATAGTTAGTATTCTAAATCAAGATAATATTGCTCTATTATCCAAAATTGAACCTAATAATCTTACAAAATCAAGCAAACACAAATTTTGGATAGGTTCTACGAATGAGGAGTTAGACCAAATAGATAAGAATGATACATGGGAACTAGTTCCTAGGCTTACAAACAAGAATTTCATTTGCACAAAATAGGTGTTTATAAACAAGTTGAATGAAGATGGAGAAGTCACTAGAAACAAGGATAGATTGTTATGTAATGGATATGCAAATGTTGAATTTGGGGATACCTTTTCACCAATAGTAAGATTGGAGGCCATCATATTATTTATAGTATATATAGGATTTAAAGGGTTTAAGGTATACTAGATGGATGTCAAATCTACCTTTTTGAATAGGAATTTGAAAGAGGAAGTGTACATTGAACAACATAAGGGGTTCTCACTATCAGATGATAAAGACTATGTTTATAAATTAAAAAATGCTCTCTATGGTCTAAATCAAGATCATAGAGCTTGGTATTCTAGGTTATACAGGTATCTATTAGATTAAGGATTCAAAAGAGGAGTTATAGATAGTAATCTATACATCAAGATAGAAGATGACCATCATTTGATAGTAGTTGTCTATGTGACTAACATAATATTTGGTGTAAATAATGAGAATATACCAAGGCACTTATAGAGGTGATGAATAAATATTTTGAGATGTCCATGCTAGGAGACTATCATTCTTTCTTGGGTTGTAAATCACTCAATATGAAAAAGGTATATTCACCTCACAAGCCAATTACATAAGAGAGATGCTAAAGAATTTTGAGATGGACGATTACAAGTGATTACACCCATGATCATAGGGTGTAAGTTGAGTAATGAATATGAGTCTTTAAAGGTCAATCAGACATCATATAGGTCAATTATTGGAATTTTGTTTTACACCACTATCTCTAGACCTGACATCATGTGATTAGTAGGTCTTGTGGGAAGGTTTTAAGCATATCCAAAGGAAAATCATTTGAAATTAGTAAAAAGGATACTCAGGTATCTCAAGGGGACTATAGAGTATGGATTATGGCATCTAAGAAGTAAGGATCTCAACTTCATAGCTAATATAGATGCATATTTGGCAAGAAGTATAAATGATATGAATAGTACCAATAGAGGAGATTTCTTCTTAGGTGGGTTCCTAGTTTCATTGATAAGTAAGAAGAAACCAATAGTAGCATTATCCACTTGTGAGGCTAAGTAAATTATAGTAGCTCCATGTTGTACTTAGGTCCTATAGATGAGACATACCCTAAAAGACTGCAAGGTGGAGTATGATGGTCCTAACCATATTTATTATGATAATAAAAGTGTTATAAGTGTCTCAAAGAACCCTATCATGCACTCAATGACTAATGACATTCCCATCAGTTATCATTTTCTAAGAGATCAAGTAAGTGAAAAAAGTGTCAAATGTGAATATTTTTTTACACATGATCAGATTTCATACATCTTGACCAAACCACTTCTAAAGGTAACTTTTGAACACCTAAGAGAAGAATTAGTTATAATTATTTCACCTAACAATCAATAAAGAAGACAAGTACTTAGGGAGATATAATCATGTTCATTAGCTCCAAGAATAGGTGATTTTTTCAAGAAGGTATGCATGGAGATAGGGGGATCATGTTTGTATTATGACTCATAAACTCATAGTTCTATGTGTTAAGTATTTTGGATCTAAAGAATGTGATCCAAGGAGTTAAAGACATCACTTTGTCATTTTTAAAAGGGAGTGAAAGACCAAAATGGGGAGATAAGAATGATCATTTTGCAATGTATTTTTCCATTAATGACAAAGGGGGATATTTTTAAAGAATTTTTCATATTGTTGAGATTCGGCATTGATGTTTCGAATTGATGACGAGGTTCTTGAGAAAGGTATTCATGAGGTCATTTAAGAATTTAGCTATAAGAAAGGATATTGATGAGTGTTGTAGTGATTTTTAGAGTTTAAAACATGATTGTTATATGTTATTATGACTACATAAGTGATGTGAATCTAAACATGTAAGTATTTTGGTGTCAAAATTGTCAAGTGCTTGAGCCTAGTAAGTGACTTGAGAAGGTATGTACATAGGATGCCTAGTTTTGTGCATGAAGGGTCATGATAGCCTAGTGAGATGGATGCACATAGGTATAATAGGTTGTATAAGGTTTATTGAGCATGCATATGAAGCATTAGAAAATTCATGATATTTTTCAAGGTGAGCCTACATGGGTAAGACCTTAAGTCCAAGTCTACAACTATACTATTTTTAAACCTTGCCTAACCTAATGAAGTGTCATAAGGTGTTTTTAATGACAATGAAGGATGTAAATAAGTGTTTGAGAATGAGATAGGTTTTTTTTATTTTGATAATGAGGTGGATAGTGCATGGAAATAATCTTGAAGGTCAAATTTTAGGCCTAATATAGTTTGTAGGTCAATGTCTAAGAGAACAAAGAGAGAGAGTATAGCCTAATGGGGCATGAGGTTCAGTTTACAAAGAAAGTGTGAGTATGTGATAATGGATATAGGTATGATATGATGTATTAATCATCGTCGAAATTTTTGAGGTCATGGTTTTCAATAAAATGAATGGAAAGTGTTTTTGAGGTCTCTCATGTACACAAAATGAAGGGTTCTCAACTCGAGAAGGACTTTCAAGTGTTCATTATCATGTGTAACCTCTATATGGGAACCTTAAATTAATGGTATATAGCTAAGGGTCCTAGATCAAAGTTTTAGGAATCAGTTTCTAGAATGAGGGGCTAAGCTTTATGAATGATTACTAATATTGGAAGATGGTTTAAACCCTCAAAGAACCCTAATAGTGACCTGATATAAAATAAGTTATTATAAAGTGAAAAAAAATTATTGGTATTGCTAATTAAGTGATTTTATGTTGTATTAAACTCTCCCAATCACCTCTAGCTATGATTGGTTTTTTAGGCGTGAGTAAATCCTATAAGAAAGTGTTAGTTTCTCAACAATTTCTTGTTGCAGTTAGAGTTGACCAATTAAAAGTTACTAAATTGATATAAGATTAAGTTAGATACTTTTATTTTGTGTCCATGGTGGTTTATTTATATTTTATATCCCTCAGGTATGCTAAATTGGTCATCCAAGTTGACCAATCACTAACAGGCCTAATGATGCAAACAATGAGAAATCTAGGCAAAAGTGAGAAGATGATAAGGGATGTGTTATCATGAAATAAGGATGGAACCAAATGTATGGATGCATTTATAAATAATTTTAATAAATTTTCATGTTGGATATAAGTTTTGGTGATCATTTTATATATCATAATGTTGCTCACAAGTTGACTTGTCTAGCTCAGTAAGGTATGTATATAGTAAGGTCATGAGATTATTCTGCAATACCAATATTGTAACTTTAACACATTATATTTATATATAGTAATGATATAATGATCACATAGTATCATAAAAATTAATTATGAGTTTTTTAAACTGGTCGTACATGTGTTGAAGGTCAAAATCACCATGACTGGTCCTTAAGGAAAACTGGTAGTTCTAAATGAGCAAGTTACAAGAGTGTTTTTGAGTCCTTTTTACCTATGTAATGAAGTGTAATTTGCTTGGTGAAGTTTTTTAGGTTTTTAAGGTTTTTTATATATTTTTATTATCATATTTTTGTGGTCCAATAGTGTTTTATCTTCAGTATTTCAAGATAGACTTTTTGGGTATGCATAGGCAAAATTATGAATAATAATAATGGCATGTTTCAACCACAATGGCATGCTTCAAGTGGTGGTTGGAGATAAAAAGTTTCATGGACCTCATATGAGATTATTAGAGATATATTTGATTGACATAAGAATTTTTACTACTATTTATGAATTTTTAAATTGATTCAAGAAGATCAAAGGGTAACATGTGTTAATGAAAGCCTAATTAAATTAGGTCTCCTTAAGGCCTAAAAGAGGTTTTAGTCCTATATGATATGACCAGAATATTACAATGTTTTATTAATGTTATTGGAATGTAATAAGGCCTAATATATTTAAAATATAAGTTGATAGGTGTGTATGGATGACTAAGAGGTGTATGAATAAGAGCCTAGTATAAGAACAAGGTCTAGTAGGCCTAATTGTCTACCTTGAGAATGAGAGAGTTAAAGTGGAAGATATAAAAAATTTAAGAGATAAAATAGGTATTATAGACCATAATAAGGGTGCATAAAAACTGTTATGAATATCTAACATGGGTACTATATATGACTATCAAGGTAAAATGACCTAATCTATCTTGAAGAGACTTAGTTGGGTGAATGAACTTAGAAGGTAGTTTGAGAGGGCTGAGAGTGTGAAGAGATGAAAAAGTGGTCATCATTAGTTGGTTGAGAAACAACATTTTCTAAAGTTGATCAAATAAATTATGTGTTTGAGTTAGTTTTGAGTCATCTAGAGGGTCAATTCCTCCTTATAAGTAGGGTACTTGCTAAAGCCTAGTCATGTAGGTGGTTAGCTAGCTAGAATTGGTGTTCCTTGTGAAGTTGGTACTTAACTAAATATTGATTTTTTTCTTATAATAATTTATTTCATTTATAGATATCAGTGGGTTTTATTCCCCTTGAGGGTTTCCCACTCAAATAAGTGTTTTATGTGTTGTATTCTTGTCTCATGCTCATATAAATGGTTCTTGATGTGTTTCTAGTTCAATATATTACTTTGATAATTCATGAATGATAAATTAAAGTTGTAAATTTTTTTGAAGATTTATTTATCCCCCCCTCTCATTCATTGCTATTCCAACACCTTATAATCAAAACATCAAACATGCCTCTTTTATAAATCCTTAAGCTCTAGTGTTGATGTCATATCAAGACCCACACATGCATGTCATAAGAAAGTGCCTCATGGAGGACCAATTTATATAGATATAGAAAAAATATCAGACCTATGTGAACTTACTAAATAATTTCAATAATATGACCATGTCAAATGCTCCACTAATTGATCTAGTTCCTTTAATATGAGTCTCAATTGAATTGACAGGCCAAGATAATTTGGGTATAGACCCATTCACACAAAGCACTTAAATTGGAGACATGTTCAAGACCCCATCTATCAAAGAAGTGTCTACTACTTCTACATAGATAAATATTTCAAACACTATGGATAACATGTAAGTTTTATCTAATTGAGACCAAAGTGGTGTTAGTACACAAATGACTAGTCCACAATAAGTGCCTTTAGTAAACACCATGAGTGGTTCACAATAGCAGGGGTGATAAATTCTAGCTCCCAA
This sequence comes from Torreya grandis, assembly GCA_037957365.1. Lineage (NCBI taxonomy): Eukaryota > Viridiplantae > Streptophyta > Pinopsida > Cupressales > Taxaceae > Torreya > Torreya grandis. The sequence continues at coordinate 2,868,488 of JARHVA010001920.1, forward strand.
CTACAACAAGCTACCTCTAATCCTCAACTATCTACTTCATCAATAATATAACCACAAGGATTAAGTAGTCACATAAAAATAAGCACCTTGCCTCAACAAAACATGATGATTGTTCTTCCACCACAACAAATGATGACTAACATTCCAAAATAGTAGGAACAGTCCAATATATCAATATAATAGAGAGTGAATATTATACCACCTCAATATGGAAAACAAATGTTCCACTTCATCATATAGTGAAAAGTATACCTCTTCAATTGTAGACCAACATGACTTAACAAATGTTGTCTAATCAACAATGTATTTTTATTAGTCAATGACAAATTCCAAACACTCTACAATCATCTACTTCATAACAAGGGTTCATGAAACTAAGAGGTATTATGGTCCAACAAGTACTAATTAGGAAAATATTGCCTTTCATTCTAAATGTGCTATAGATCTAAAGATAGGGCATTGTTTCACAAGAGGATCCCCTTAATCAGTGAAGATTGACTAGTCAGTATAAAGTCCCTACTCAACTACAGTAGGCACAATAAATCACCTAAGACATATCAATCCATCTTAGTTGTAATTCCACCAAAACTAAGCCTACATACTAAATCTGAAATAGAATATCATAATATAATATGCACAATTCCAACAATGACATCATACTCTGTGAATGCATATTACTGGTTAATTTCCTAGATAAATCAACATTCCATATCAAACCATGTCTCCCCTATACCCTAGTCAGTAATCCACTTCTGACTACCTAGTCTCCACCTCAAGCCAATATTCCATCCAATTTCCTAACACAAAAACTACAATAGATGAAGGATGTAATGGTCATCATCCAAGTTGGGAAATATACCAATAATTTTAAGTTGGATAATGTGTGTTCCTACCAACTCAATATGGAGTATCTATAGATACCATTTCCTCTAGGGTATGAACCACCAAAGTTTTACAAATATAAAGGTAAAGTAGACCCTAAGGTCCATTTAATAGAGTTATTTGTTACTTTCTATCTAGTGGCTTACAGAGACATATTCCTCCAAAAAAAATTCCTCAAAGTCTAGCAAGAGAGGATTTGGATTGGTTTCTAAAATTGTCAAAGAAATCAGTATCTAATTTTGATGACCTTTCAAACAAGTTTGTGTAACATTTCTCCTACAATTTTGAACATGAGATTTCTTTGGTAGATTTGACTCAAGCCAAATAAAAGGTCAATGAAAGCCTTAAAAGATATATAAAACTATGGAGAGCCCTTTCTATCCATTTCAATCACATTTTACCAAATAAACAATTATCCACTATGTTTACCAAAAATTTGCATAGCAAGATATTTACCATATGGAGCTATAATGTGAGCACACTTTCAAAAAAATCATCAACAAAGGTTTGTTAATTGAAAAGGACCTTATTTAAAAATGGATCATCAAGAACAACTCTCCAAATTAAAATTAGAATCAAAACCAAGGATATGGCCAATATTAGAACCAAAACCAAGTTTAAGCACAAGCATTGGCACCAACCCAGGACAATAATTATGAAAAATATAATAAGTTTAACCATAATAATAATGTTTTTTGAAATGGAGTAACTTAGTTGCAATATGTCTAAATAGTTCAAACACCATCTATTAAGCCTATGATATAAATGCAAATTACTCTTCATCAAAAACCTCTTCAACAAGTACAACCTTTGTAACAACCTAGACTAGCTCAAAAAATGTAGCAACCTTTGAATTTTCAAACCCCTCTTCCAAGGAAAAAGGGGTCTACTCACTGAGTTCTTAGAGACCTTGGAGATCTTATAAAAGCTATGTTTTTCAAACTAGATACCACTAATTTGATTATTTGGCTCATCCCAAAGCACTATCCTGAGGGAATTTCTTATCCAGAATGATATAGATAAAATCAATCTTATGAATATCAATGAGTTCATGGACATAACCTACATCATTACGTGAAAATCGAACATCTCATTCAAAATATGTTGGAAAATGAGGAGATAACATTGGATAATAGAGCTTCTACATCTTATAATAATTTGGGTATTTATCAAAACCCCTTTCCACAACATAACAATAAAAACTAATAGTAAAAATGATAAAGGCCATAACAACAATAATATTATTAATAGTTGAGATAACAATAATAGTACCAGTAGTAGAACCAATGTCAGCCAAATGGATAGAACCAAGGTTAGAACAATTCCAACAACAAATAGACTTACTATGTAGTTTCAAATGACTACAACAAATTTGTGGGTTATATTTTGGGTGGTTGTATTTCTACCAAGTCCATCAATACAAGACCAAGTATCAACCAAACAAGACCATTTCTAATCAATCCCAAATAATGAAACTATGCCAGTGATCCTTCCTTAACTTGGGACCGCATACAGGGGTACCATTAAATAGGAATTACTACTTTTAGGCCTTATATAGATAAATCATCCTTTCCCCATAACCACATATAAGTTCACCAACAACTGAGACTTATCCTATCTAGTCACCATCCACCATCATTTATTATAAATAATGGTCTTATATATAATCCCAATTATGCAATCACAACTTGGTGGTCATAGATTACCATCTTATGCCCACAACCACTTACCACTACACCCATCTAACCCATCATTATGGATAGGGATAATCCATATGCCATTGTGAAGGAAAATACATTTGATATTATGGAACAACTTTAGAAAATACCTTCACATATTTACATTTTGGATTTATTCTATATGTCTACCATCCACAAAAACATTTTGATAGAGTTCCTCAGCCAATCTAAAGTTCTAAATGACATATTCCTAGACAAATTCCAATATTTAGTTGGACATATATCCCAAAGATAATATTTAACCTTCAACCAAATTGATATGTCATCCCTTGGCCCTCTTCAAAATAATCCATTATACATTGAAGTTGTCCTCATAGACAATGGATCAAGCCTAAATATTCTATCTATTAATACCATCAAAATTATTATATACACAACAACCGATCTCTATTTATTAAATATCACAATCAATGCCTATGATAATGAAGAATGAGAATCACAAGGCACTATCAACTTGTTAGTCATCATTGGGCCTTTAACCCACAATATATTATGCCATGTGTTATACATTGATTTGCCATATAATTTACTTTTGGGTAGACCTTGGATAATTGAAAATCATACAATCCCTTCAACATTGCACCAGTGTATCAAGTTCTCTCATTATGGCATGGAGGTCACCATTCATGGAGATTTTTAACCCTGTAAACATTGCAAGCATTTAGAGGCCTAGTCTGAAAGCTATAATTATAATTTTGAATTGAATATGGTTCTTAATAAGGACAAAAGAAAATAAATTATGTTTATTTTTTAGAGGCTAATTTTATAGACCCCAATACCCTTGATTCATCTTCCCACGTGTTTCCTCCTAAAATGTCTACTCATTTTACCATCATGGCTAATGGCCTAGGAGAATATTTGACTGATGACACATTTCACATTACCAAGATTCAAAAGAACCCAAGTCTTATGTAATACCTAAATTCAAGCCAACTTGCATGGAATTTCAAAGAAATGGAAAATCCAAACTATATAGTCCAGCTCCTATCATCTTCACACTAGCCATTAGCCTAGAATAGGGCCCACTTAAAAATGATAAACCATGGTTATACATTGATAAAATGGCTGATTTATACAAGATTTACAAATATCTCATTCCTAATATGATCATGGAGAATAATGAATATGAAGGAGGATGCCTTAAGCTAAATCAGTAGGGAACACTTGAGCTAATATCCATGACTCGATATAAAGAAACCTATGATCTCATATTTAAACCACTTGGGGATAACCCCACATATCTTATTCATGTTCCAATGCTTATGACTAGTGATGATGATGTTGATAATGAATTAGAGTCTAATAATAACCCTTATAAATACCCATCCAATACTATTTTTTTAACACTCATGCCATTTATACCCTTAGACTAGTTATTCACCACAATCCGCTTCCTCTATATCATCCTCAACTTATATCCTAGGACCAATAAGAATCCATAGTGCCTATAGATATTTTTGAGAATGATGAGGCCTTTTCAAAATTTCTAGGCCTAAATGACAATATTATATTACGAGATCATAAATAAGGGTTCTCAATCAAATTGGACCTTGTAGCCTAATTTGGAGAATGGGTGAACATCCTTAGCCATAAATAATTAAATGAAACATTGAGGTCCCAAAGTGAAAACTCTTTGAGGCACTCTTAGACAAAGGTAAAATTAAAGATAAAGGCTAATCTTCTGGTGAAAACCTATTTTAGGTGCCATTAGATGGGTTTTCAACCTTCTTCAAACATATAACATGAGACCACCAATGATGATCTTGCCTATGGGTCTAAGTTCAGTTTTGAATATTAGCATACCTTTGATGGAATCATTGAAGAGTTTCCAACAATGTTTGTAATATGGCCATAATTAACATTTGGAGATTTTATTTCATCTTTCCTAGGGGAGCTTAAAGATCCATTCCAAATGGATGACTTTGTTGTTACAGGCCAATTCCAATCATTTTCAACCATTCTAGAAGATGGTTTGACTCTCCTCATAGAAGACACTACATAAGTCAACATCATGACTCTAGACAACCCTAAATGGATTAAATGGGTGTATCCCTCACTGAGGAGGAACATGACATATTTATATCCCTTTTGAGGTAATTTTTTGATATATTTGTTTAGGCCTATTCTTTCATGACAAGTTTAGACCTTACCTTTATTGTACACCACCTTTTTTTACATCTTAATGCCAAACCCATGAAATAAAAGTTGCTCAAGATGCATCCTCACATTATTGTATTGATAAAAAAGAGTTGGAAAAGCTCTTAGAAGCAAGATTTATTATATTGATTGACTATTCAATGTGGATCTCAAATGTTGTGATAATCAATAAGAAGCTAGAAGGAATCAAAATCTATACTAATTTCAGAGATATAAACAAGGCCTACCCCAATGATAACTTTCCTCTACGAAATACTAACATGATAGTTGACTCCACAATTGGTTATGAAATGATTTTATTGATGGATGGACTTTTAGGATACAACCATACCTAGATTACATCCGAAGACCAACATAAAATAGAATTCACCATGCCATGGGGAATGTTTTGCTATCATATTATGCTATTTGATCTTAGAAATGTTGGGGCCACATACCAAAGAGCCATGAACATCATATTTCATGATATGATGCATGAAATTATGCAATACTATGTCAATGACATATTTGTAAAATTAAAGACCAAGGCTGATCATCCTACAACACTATGTATCCATATAAAATGTCCAAATTGGTAGTTTAAGTGTGGCTTATGACACCCCATCCATAGGTATTTTTTGCATGTTTTTGTGACCCTTATAGAAACCTTTTTGCTCATTACCAGTCATTTATAAATTTCTAAAACTTGATTCAACTTCAGTGAGATAGTATTCCCTATACCAATCTTGTTCCCCCAGGTTTCGATCCTATAGGACATGAGTGACTCATTTAGACTATAACATTGGGCACCAAAGTGTCTTGTTTTTATGCTCCTATCTTTCTTCACTTTGATCCCTAATAGTTATTTTCATCTAATCCTTACCCTTAATTAGGTTGGTTTAGCATGAAGACATCTGACCCATGACTAATAGTTCCCTATAAAAGTCCACTAAAAGCTCATTTACAAAGGAGGTGACCAAACTTATAACTCAAGTAAGAATACAAAAAAAAAGCACTAAGGTAAACTTCCCTATTCTTTACACATAGTCAGCTAACATAGCTACAAACTTACTCAAACCTTTATACCAATCCCTATCCACCTAAAACACTATTAAATTGGCATTTTGCATCTGCATCACACCATTTCACAAAGTACACTAGGTGGGAGAACTACATATGGATTGATCCCTCTATAGAGTATTGGTATGTAGGCAATATGTCAATATAAGGGGCATGGATTTCACATTCAATGCATCTTACACACTAACCCCCCTCTTTATCAAGTGATTCAAATATCATTTTATCAAGCATAATGGAGGGTTAGGGTTTTAAAGACAAAATAAGATTTATAGTGAGTTTCATCAACATCTAATGCTCAATTTTTCACAAGAATGCTCACAAGGGCACAATGCAACTACCCAAAAATTTTTAGGTCTATATGATTAGTTTGGATAACAACAATAGGAATGGATAATAACATCAAACACCAAAGCCTCCACTTTTTGGTACTCCTATCATTTTGCCAAATGAAATCCATATTTAGGTTTACGATACCTTCCTAGTCTTACACAGTGATTTTCAACCTCTATATCATCGATCTCAGTCTATTTCCATTTAATTTATATTTATTCCTATTTATTGATATTTCTAGAAAGGTAAAAAATAAAAATAATTGCACAAATTAGGATTGTAATTATTACTATATTATATACTAATTTATTAATCTAGACCCTTAACTAAAATAGGAATAAAACTCCATTATTCCCAAATAAGGTCAAAACATTTGGTGAAATTGACTTACTTCATTTGCATACAAAATCCCTTGGGAAAATTCCTTGCTAATTTTAGCAGTATTTATCTATTTTTTTTCCTACATATATAAATCAAAATTTCGCATTTAATTTAAAAATTTACCATAGTAATTTTTAAAATTATTTATTTCAAACCCTAGTTTCCTATAGGTCCCAGTATTTTCAAACCATAACCTAGGGTTTCAAAATTAAAATTATGATTTTTGCACATTAGGCTAAATATTCTAATTTTATTAATCATGATTTACTTATGCAAAGTTTTCTAGATTTTCTTGCATGCTTGTTTTTTTTTCATTTGGCATGAATTCAAAAGTGTCATAAATGCATATGTACGTGATATTTTAAGACCAATTCAAATATATTTCATATTTAATTACTTATTTAACATGTTATCTCTCTATTATGTGTAATTCAATTAAGAATAAAATACTTACATACTTAGAGGATCCATTGCATAAGCTAACAACCAACTACAAGTCTCAATGTCATATCTTATGTACAAGAAAGAATTTCATTCTCCTCCTCTCCCAAAAGAGGGTGATATCTATATTCCCTCTAAACATGTTCATGCTATCACCCTTCTAAAAGTTAAGGTAGCCTATACTATTGTTCTTAATGCATATATTCAGTCTATAGCTTCTTCAAACCCTCTTCAACATATGTGCTCACATGTTCAATTGGAAGCAACTAGGGTTTGCACTTGTGAGACTTTAAGGGATAAAATCACTAGTATGATCAATTTAATTTCAAAATTACAAACATAAAATCAGATATTACATGAAAATATCACAACATTGGAAAATCATATTATAATATAAAATCCTCAATGGCACCCTAATGCTAATCATGTTTATGCACCTTTACCTAGTCAATTGGTTGTAAGCAAAGTTACATATGAAAACAAGAAAGCACAACAAAATAACTCTATAACTAATCATTCAAAAATCATTCAAAGATAAAATAAGATTTCAAGTGAGGTACTAAGAGAAATGATTAAATCTAAGTTGATCAAACTACTTCATCTACAACCAATGAGAAGATCTAGATATTATTGTGCATATCATAGAATTCATGGGCATCACATAGATTCATGTTTTGCATTGAAAAATATATACAATAGATAATGGCTAATGAGGACCCTATACAAGGTAAATCAATCAAGAAATCAATAGTGTCATAGGAACACATTCACAAAGGGTCAAATTTAGAAATAGTATAGAAGTGGTTACCAAAGCATAACTTAGAACAAGAAAAGGATAAAAAAGCAAAATCAGAGCAATAAATAGTACCACAAGCATAGGTAACACATGAAAAGGATGAAAATATACCTCTCTAAAATGAGGCTCAACATTCAAAGTGGTATGGGTTTGATCAAAAATATCTACAATAATTTTATTATCAAGTTCAAGGGTTGGGCAAACATGCTCAAGGCATCACTACTCCTATTCTAGTAGTTGATATTTTTTGTCACCAAAGTTTGGGATTTATTGAACATCCTAAGGTAAATCATTCATAGACACAATTTATCAAAGAAAAACATCTAGATAAAACAAAAGTAAACACTAAAATTCCATTGGTTTAAAATCAAGATGATAATGATGAGTGTAAACAATACAAGTTATTATGATTTCCAAGATACCAACAACAAATTCAAATATTCAAAGTCTTATTCATATCCATTCCCTTTTGCTTCACAATCATGCATGATCCCTCTCTTTGATAAAAAACAACATGATAGGGAGTCTCTTCTAAGACTCATTAGTTTGTATCATTTTTTTTTTTAGTTTTTCTTATACATAGTTTCTTATGATTAATTTTACATAGCTCAAATATATCAAAAATTCAAAAACATTCAAGTTCAAAACACAACTTTGCATACTTTCACTTATTGATTTGATTAGTTAAATGTGATAATATTTCCATCATTTAAATGCCTTCCTTTCTTGATTTGAGTATCTATATGTGATTACATTTTTTAGTTCTTATGTTTTTACTTATATGTGCCTTAGGACATTTACCAATGTCTTTTGCTTGTAATCTTGTATGTGCTTGTAGCCCTCATGACAATCTTGTTTGTTTGCAATTATGTGTGTATGTGGGAATTTGAACATGCCTTGTATGCTTGTTTTTTCTAGTTTGAGTGGCATGTGCCCATGTTCCTTATTTTCTCAGCCCCTTGGCCTCTTTTGCATGCTTCTTGCCTTGAGTGTTTGTTTGCTTCTCAGTTGTTTGCAATGGCATGATCCATATCATGCATTGTCTTGCCTTTTTAGATGCCATGATGGACATCATGCTCCATCCATCCTTGAAAAATAACTATATTTTTAGTTTCAATTTAGTAAACTACACATGCTATTACATTGTTACATCCATCTAGGCATACTCCTATTGATCTAACAATCTCCAATACAAATGGTGTTATATCTTGAGACATATTTTGGATTTTCATTGATATATCATGTATTTAATATCATAACATAATTGTAAGGCTAATTATTTTGAGGTTAGTCATTTTAGGGTCTTCATTCCTACCCTTAGAAGAGGAGGAAACAAACAAAGGTTTTGTCATAGAGATTAGAGCCTTCTACTAGTCAAAAAATCAATTTTTAGAACACTTAGAACAATAATCAAAGTTCAAAACATGTAGAATAGACAAAAAAATAGTGATGAATACAAAATAGTCATAAAAAATAGTAAATAACAAGAGTGTTAGAATTGGATAACAATGCTAGATACTAAAGTGTCCACTTTTTGGTGTTCCTATCCAAAAAGCTAAAAACCCACAATTTTCAAAAATAGATAAAAAGGGGGCATCATGCACAGCATGATGGATCTAATTTATAGTTTTAGATTGGGTAGTTGGTATAACTTTAAGATTAGAATCCATGTTATAGACACCAATGATTGGGGGCAATGTGTATGCTACATTTACCTTCTTTTCTTTTTAGGTCATTGTATTACCCAGGTATTCTTAGTAGTTTCATGCCTTATTCCATCTATAGGTGGTCAAAATCATTTTAGAGTGGCTTTCATATAATCCTAGTTCTCAGTTTTGGAGTGCCTTTCATATAAACCTAATATCCACCTTTCAAAGTGGGAAAGATTGGCCTAGTTCTCAGTAAAAATTTAGAAATCCATGCCACATTGTCATATTATAGAGCATTCATGGGTTTCATGAGCCATCTTATACAACACACATTCATACTGGTATCAGTTCATAGTTTATTGCATAGTGGGAAATGATGGAGCCAAAAGACTTGCTAGCCTTTTTATTCTTGAGCCACCTATTCAGAGGGATTAGACATAGTCTAAACATCAATTAAAACATTCATGTTCACATAATTTCACTTATTAGGCGATGATAGAGCCAAAGGACTAGCCTTTGTATTCTTGAGCCACCCTCAGGGAATTAAGCACTTAGCTTCATTTTTGATATTACTCTTGGTATAATACATACCTAGCATTACCCAACATCACAATAGGTTTTGTATTGGTTCACGTACTCGATGAGGTTTATTCATTCCTTTCTTTTTCCATCTCATTTACCCAACCTTTATACATTTTTATTTTAGACATAGCATGTCTAGTAAGAACTTATCTACTCCTTATTTTATTTTTCAAATTTACATTTCATGTTATGTTCTCTCTATGCACACTTTGCATCACACATCTTCATGGGATTCACCCTTATAGGTAAGTTCAGGTACACTTTCTATTTTTCCTTTATTTTAATATTTTGCTTTGTTGCATCACTAGAATAAAGTGAGGGGGGGGGCAAATGTAGTCATATAAAATGTCCAAATTGGTAGTTTGAGTGTGTGTTGTGACACACCATCCATAGGTCCTTTTTGTATTCTCTTATGACCCTTATAGATACCTTTTTAATCATTACCAATCATCTGAAACCTTTTGAAACCTAATTTCACTTTAGCTAGATAGTATTCCCTATGCCAATCTTATTCCCCTAGGTTTTGATCCTATCAGACAAGAGCTCCCCATTTGGACTATAGCATTGGGCACCAAAATGTCCCATTTTTAATGCTCTTATTCTTTTGCACTTTGATCCCCAATTATCATTTTCATTTCATCCTTATCCTTAATTATGTCAACTTAGCATAAAGACATATGACCAATGACCAATAGTTCCCTATAAAAGTCCACTCAAAGCTCATTTACAAAGGAGGTGACCTAAATTATAAAGAGAGAAATAATACAAACAAAATCACTAAGGAAAACTTCCTTATTCTTTGCACACAGTCACCTAACATAGATACAAACTTACTCAAACCCTCATACTAGTCCCTAACCACTTCAAACACTATCAAATTGGAATTTTGCATCTACATCATACTATTTCACAAAGCACACTAGGTGGGAGAACTACATATAGCTTGATCCCTCTTCAGAGCATTGGTATATAGGAAGTGTGACCACACAAGAGATGTGGATTACATTTCTAGTGCATATTACACACTAACCCCCACTTTCTCAAGTGATTCAAATATTGTTTTATCAAGCATAATGAAGGGCTAGGGTTTTGATGACAAAATCAGATCTACAACGAGTTCCATCAACATCTAGTGCTTTATTGTTCATAGGTAGGCTCACATATGCACAACACAACTACCCAAAAAGTTTCAAGACTCTATGATCAATTTGGATAATAGAAATAGGAATGGACAACAATGTTGGACACCAAAGTGTCCACATTTTAGTTCTCCTATCCTTATATTGAATGAAATCTAGATTTAGGTTTATGATACCTTTCCAATAGTGTACATCTATTTTTAGCCTCTATATCAACTATCTCAGTCTATTTCTAGCTAATTTATATTTTTTCCTATTTAATTTTATATTTAGAAAGGTGAAAAAGACAAACAATTACACAAATCAGGACTATAATTATTGTTATATTATATATTAATTTATTAATCCAAACCCTTAACTAAAATAGGAATAAAAATCCATTATTCTCAAATAAGTTAAATCACACTATGAAGAATATTTGAGAGGCTACATTACTGCAAGGTTAGACTCAATCCTAAAAATGTGTTTTTGGAGTTACTTCAAAAAAAATTCTTAGCTTCATTGTGTCTCATAGATGCATTGAAGTTAATTTAGCCAAAGCACAATCCATTACCAATATGCCATCACCTTTCAATTTGAAGTAGCTTCATAGTTTACAAGGCAAGATTCAGTCTATTATACACTTCATTTCTCAGTTGGCCAACAAATGCCATCCATTTACATGCTTATTAAGAAAAGGTGTCACATTTCATTGGGATGAAGAATTTTGAAAAACCTTCCAATACCTTAGAGACTATGATACCAATCCACCTATTTTATTGCCACCAATGACAAGAAATCCATTCTTACTATATCTATTTGCAACTAAAAAATCCCTAGTGGCACTTCTAGCTCAGCATGATGATAATGGAAAAGAACATGTCGTGTACTATCTAAGCTATACACTAGTCGTGCATGAGCACAATTATATTCCCATTGAAAAATCATGTTTAGTTATAGTCTTTGTAGATAAAAATCTCTGACATTATATGTTAAATAATAAGACCGTTATTTCAAGAGTAGATCCACTCAAGTATCTACTATCCAAAACCACTTTACAAGGTTGTATAGCTAAATGGATCATGCTTCTAAGTGAGGTATAGATAGAATATGTCAACAAAAAGGCCATAAAGGTACAAGTTCTTTTAGATGAGCTTGTTGAAGCTCTCCTTGTAGATACAAAACCTCTAACATTATAATTCCAAAATGATTCCATTATGACCATCATAGAAACACCTCTTAAGGAGAATCACTAGAAGTTGTATTTTAAAGGATCATTCATAACACATGGGTTGAAGGTAGGCCTATTATTTACTACACCATGGGGGATCTCATCCCCAAATCATTTTATATTAGCTTCCCTTATACTTACATGGATAAATATGAAACACTTATTGAAAGGATTCATCAATAATTACAATGGAATATTCAACATCTCAAAGTTTAAGGTGATTCTCAGTTAATCATCAATCAAGTTACAGACCACTTTCAGACCAAAGATGATAATCTAGTACTATACAAGACCATTGTCGACACTCTCAAATAGTATATTACTTGTTGGGTGAATATTTTATCAATCAACTAACTGATAAGCAAAATAGGCCTCTTTAACCACATCATAGGGAAATTGGTTAGCCAGATGTGTAGGTTTACTACATTAAAAGGGGACAAATATCTGCTCTCATCAAGGGGAGGTTCCTTGTAAATATGCAGTAGCTATATACTATATATATAGGCAGAAAATAACACTCAGGGGTAGGATAAACCATCCATCTCTCTTTTTTTAGAGATGATGTTCACAAATCAAAGGATAAATCTTGATGAAATGACAACAAGCACTCTTCTTTTAGAAGTGTTGTTTAGCAGACAAAAAGAACCTTTCATGTGGTGACAAGTAACTGTAATAGGGCACAGTAACAAAGTAGAATGAAATGTAGCACAAAGACTTCACCTCAACTACCAAAGAGTGAAATATGAAGGACAATGAGGGCACAAAGTCATCCCAAAGTCCTTTACACAAAAATAGAATACGAAGGATAATGAGGGCACAAAGTCATCTCAAGATTCTTTACATAGGAATAGAAAGAAAACACACTAAAGGAAATTGTGGGGGCACAAAGTCTCTCCAAAGTTGGCTTCTGGACACCTTTCTGATTATTTTCACTAAATCTGCTTTATTCAATTAAATGGATAAAAATTGTATTAAGGAAATAGACATAAGAACAATTTACCCAACAACCAAGCTATTCCAGTACAAAGTCTAAAAAGTCACTTGTTTTCTTATTCAAATAACGAAATATGATCAATAATCTGAGCTCAAAGTCTCAGTAATGCCTTTCAATTTTGGGTAGAGATTTTGTTTCTGATAACAGAGAGATATATCTCTTCAAAACAATAAGAGAGAGTCCAATATATAGTGCTCTAACAAAGACTTGGGTGTTTTGTTTCATGAAAATGTATTATGATGCATTCAATGTATTTAATGCATTTTAAATTATATCCATGAGCTATGCTGGAATCAAGTATCAGTTTTAAATATGGGCCACTTGATGTGTTTCCTTATGTGTGCATAGCTTTTCACTCTACTCAATGTAGAAAAATAGGCCGTGCCATTTAATGTTCATGATCTCTGATGTCCACTTGGTGGACTGCTTTACCTTCTAGAAACATATCCCATGCATAGATATTTATGATCCTTCTTCATCATTTCCCCTTTCCTAGCTATATTTTTCACTTGTCTATGTGATTTGAGCTCCTGGGCTATCTCTTTAGCTAGTCACTAAATTTGTTCACATGGTCTGTGCTTAAACCTTCAAGGATCAATAGTTATTTCATTATCATAAATTTGATGTGTTTGGGTCTATCATCACTTGAAATCCAACAGCTACTTGGTTACCCTAAATTTGATGGTTATAGGCCTATCATCCTCCTTAGCACTTCCTTCATGTCTTTCCTATTTGCTTTAGCCACTTTTTGATGCTTTCAATAAGTGACACGTGGCACATTCTACTGTGAAATAGGTGAAGACACGTGGCAACATCTATTGAGCTTATAGGAGCATTGTAGAAACATTTAGGACTCTTTTGGATCTATGCAGATGCAGACACTTGTCATGCTCTGCTTGACCTTAGCACCTTGCTTGGGGCTCGCCATAGTCATTATGAAATAAAAGGAAGAAACTATGGATGTTGATATGTGGTGACTTTCACTGAGTCATAATGGAATGCGTGGCATGTTTCATAGATTTTAAACTTATTAGAAACTATGTCTCAGAAGATGATACTTGGAAGATTTTGCTACACTTTTATAAGGGACATGTGGTGGCTTTTGCTGCAACTTTATGGGGGACATATGGCACATTCTGCTACAACTTGAGGTTTGATCTTTCCTAGAGGGAACTTGCCCTTCGGGGTCTTGAGAAATGGTCCACTTTCCCTAGCGAGAGCCTCCCGTAAGGGTACCTACCCTTTGGGATCTTTTAGGTGGCCTTCAGGCTTTCATTTCCTTAGTGGGTTTTTCCTTTTTTGATAGACTTTTCTTTGCAACAAAAAGTCTGAAGGAATTCTTTCAAACAATTTGTCTGAAGGAAATCTTCCTTCGCTTTGCCTCTGATTTCCATCAAACTTTCTTTCAGCGGGCTTTTCTCTTTGCTTTAGGCTTATTTCTTTGAAAAAAAGTCTAAATGAATTCCTTTAGACATTTTTTCCAAAGGAAATTCCTGAATCATTTTGCCTTAGTCAATTTTCCACGTTATTTTCTCGAAAGAGAATTGTGCCCTCTGTAAGGGCTGGTTGTCTTTAGTTCAGTTTTCTAAAGGAATTCTCTTTGTCCACTTTTGCTCATTGCCCTCTGTAAGGGCACTCAGCTTGGTTCACTACCCTCTACAAGGGCACTCAACTTGGTTCACTGCCCTCCATAAGGGCACTATTTCCTTTAGCTTTGGGGCAGCCCCTTAAACCTACCAATTGAATCAACTGATTGAACCAACTTTGGTTCAACAGTTCAATGGTTCAATTGGTTCAATCTCTTTATTTGACTAAGTCTTTTTTTATCTCTTGAACCAAATGCATTGAACTATATGGCCATTGAACCATTAAACCCATTGAACCTTTAAACCAAAGTGGTTCAATGGTTCAACATTTATATGGTTCAAGCCTTCTTCTCTTTGATAAGTGTTTTAAAGCCGTTGAACTTTGAAGCAGTTGAACTTTGAACCTTGAAAAATGCACTTAAATCTTGTTGATGATGTTGAACCCTTAAACCCATTGAATCCATTAAACCAAAATGGTTCAAGGTTCAACAGTTCAATGGTTTAATGATTCAAACACTACATAGAAGCTTGCCAATGAACTCTTTTGGTTGAACCAAGGCATTGAACCAATCATGAAAATGACTAAGTGTTGGAAACTTGTTCTTTTGATTGAACTCACTTGTAAAATCCTTTGAACCTGTTAAACCTATTAACCTACTAATTTTGAGCATGTTGAGTCCATAGAAACATATATGTAGAGTTCTTAGATTTAAGCATGTAGATTTCATAGAAATGAGTCAGTAGAACTAGCAGAGTCTATAGATTTTAGCCTACAGAGTCTGAAGATTCAAGCTTGTAGAATCTATAGAAATCTGAAAAATCTTGAATAATGAAGAATTTGAATGCTTAGAATAATTTTTGAGAAGGGGACAGAGGATTTTGGTCTATAGGACCAAAATAGTTCAAATGTTGTCCCAAAAATGAGTGATATTTTTGGGGGACAATAGTTGGCCCCAGTTGGAGAACTTCCTTTAGTTGTAATAGCTGAGGGGATTAGAAATCAAAATCTCCAATGCTTTGAAGTATGCCATTGGGCTATGGAGTCATGCTACCCAAAAAGAAAGGTGACAAAAATAAAAATGAAAGCACAAAAATAGAAATAAAGACTATACAAATATACATATGTACAAGCTGATCTTATCTGATACTTCACAGATTGAAGTGCTTTAGATGTTAACCATTGTAAGTCAGAGAAAAAAGCATGTCATCTTGATATTTCAATATGAATTTGTTCTCACCATTGAGTTGATGGATAATAAATGGGCCTCTCCAAAGAGAATCAAACTTCTCATGCATCCCCTTTGGTTCTCTTCTTTTGTCCCACAACAGGACTTGATCTCCAACTTGGAAATAACATTTTTTTGCCTTCTAGTTTAAAAGCTTCTTCACTAGACTTTGATGGGTAGTAATTTGGTCCACCACCATAGTTATCTGCTCATCCAACTTAGTCAAGCACATGATCCTCTTATCAAGGGGGCTTTCATATGTCTGATCTTCAATTGCCTTAGCCAATTTTAATGATGTAAATTTGAGGGTGATTGGTATCTCAGCATTGATACCATAAAGAAGTTGGAAGGGAGACATACCAATTACCCTTTTTGGTGTAATTTTATCTACCCACAAAGTATCAATTAATGCTTTATGCCATGTCCTTTGGTTGTCATCCACCATCTTCTTGATGATAGTAATCAGGTTCTTGTTACTTGATTCAACTTGTCCATTCCCTTGTGGAAAGTAATTAGAAGAGTGGGAGAGGGTGATCCCATAGTAAAAATAGAACTGAATAATCTCCTAGGAAGTAAAACAAGCTATGTTGTCTGTGACAATCTTGGTTGGGACCTAAAACCTAGAAATGATATTCTCCTTGAGGAAATTGCACACTACTTCTGAAGTAGCATGCTTGGTTGGGATAACTTCCACCCACTTGGTGAAGTAGTCAGTTGTTGTAAAGACATAATCATGTCTACGACTTGAAGATGGGTTTATAAATCCAATAAAATCAATTCACCATTGCTAGAATGGTTCTTCTATGACCACTAGCTTGAGAGGCAAAGCAACTAACTTGGGTCTCCCAACAAACTATTGGCACAATTCACATTTTCTTACCCACTTATATGTATCTTGGAAAAGAGTTGGCTAATAATACCTAGCTCATAGAATTTTATGGGCAGTCACAGGAGCAAAAAAATGTCCTACATAGGCTAGATCATGGAAGGATTTCAAAAGTTGGCTTTTCTGGTCCTTGTCCACACAACGAAGGAACACTCCATTAAAGCTACTCTTGTATAGGCCATTGTCCCAAAGGACAAAATTGGCAACTTTAAATTTGATAGTCCTCCTTTCTTTGTAAGATAGGTGAGCAGGACACTCACCATAAGTAAGGAAATGAGCAATACCTGAATACCACTCATTCATTGTGGAGACAAAGAGGACTATCGGTGTGTCTTCCACCTTTGCTTCGTCATGCTCTATTTCTTCTAGTTTGTTATCAACAATTAATTGGCATAGGCCTTTTCCCTGTACCAGCTTTATTGGCTTGATGACTAGATCAAATTCTTGGATCTTTGTAATCAAATTACCTCTTTTTATCTCAAACTCCTATTGAGTTAGTATGGATTTCTCTGTGGTATCAAGAACCAAGGCAGTAGTGTGAGAATTCAAGATGTAAAAGCAAAAATACTTGACTACCTTCACCATTGCATAATCATGCTTCTCCATGTTCAAGTACTTTATCTCATGAGCTTTGAGAGGGTAGCTCATGAAAGTAATGGGAGATTCCATACCTTCTTTATTTTGTTGAATTAGAATTGCTGAAAGCGTGTGTTTAGAAGCATAACTGTATATGATGAACTCTTTGTTGTAGTCTGACAAACCAGAATTGGGGCATGGGCAATGACAATCTTGATATCCTCAAATTCTAACTTACCTTCTTTAGTCTAGCTGAAGGTGGCCTTTCCCGTCATCATGTTCACAATGTGTCAATTTTTCTAAGCAAAATTAGGGATGAACCTTCGTAAGAAATTCACCTTCCCAAAGAAAGAGTGAACAATAATCTTACTTGTAGGCAAGGTAAGCTCTTGGATAGACTTGAGTCTATTTGAGTCAATCTTTATGCCTCCTTTAGACACAATATGTCTGAGAAGTTTCCCCTTTGTTACTCCAAAAATTGAGTTCTTGGGGTTCAAAGAAATGCCATTCTGGTGGTAATGCTCCAGCACTTGTTGTAAGTGGTGTATATGATCCAGATGATGCTTAGAAAAGATGATCAAGTCATCAAGATAAACTACAATGAACTTAGCCATCTCATCCTTGAAAGCAAGGTCCATTACTCTCTAAAAGGTGGCACCAACATTTATCAAGCCAAAAGGCATCTTTCTATATGCAAACATACCCCAAGTTGTGGTGAAGGTAGTCTTGTGTTGGTCTACTTCACTAACTTCAACTTGATTGTATCCTAAGAATCCATCTAGCATTGATAACATCTCTGAGCCAGTAACTATTCGGAGAACTTGATCCATGATGGGCAAAGGATAGTTATCCTTTAAATATGATTGATTCAGATTCCTAAAATCCACAAAGATGTAAATTTTGCCATTCTTCTTCCTCATAAGGACTATGTTGGCAATCCATGTGGAATGATGGATTGGAAAAGTTATCCTAGCATTCAACATTTTTTTATCTCAGACATAATAGTACTTGATATTTTTGCATTATACTAACAAGATTTCTACTTGTAAGGGATCGAATCATCCTTGAGAAGAATGTCATGGTAAATTTATTTAGGCCTGAGTGACTTCAGATCATCATAAGAGTATGCCAAAACATCTATGTAATGGAAAAGTAGGTCAGTAAATTTGATTTTCTCCTCTAGAGTATAGCACTTCCCAATGTTCACCATCTTGGGATTTTCCTTGGTACCCAAATTTATCTGATCAAACCCCTAGGGGAGCTCGAATCCATTTGTTGCTATTTGATGAACATGTCATGTTTGTCAAATAGTTTCTCAAGAGAAACCAGTCCTTTAGGAATCTTATTCCCTTTTAATTTCAAGAATTCTTCATCTGCATCTAAATTCATTCAAGAGCTGATTCAATTTTTTAGAGCTTACTAACTTCAAAGTGAATATGTTTGAAGCTGTCTTTTTGTTCTAGAAAGGCAATGATTTGGTTGTCACCATTAAACACTTGCCAATGATTGGCATTATCAGGCAAACTTGGTCTAAAGACCAATTCGATAGTGTTCCTATTTCCTTTGAAGTCTAGATGAGGAACTAAGAGGGTTACTAAAATAGCTAGTGCATCAGCTTGGTCATTAAATTCCCTAGGTATGGTAGAGATGTTGAAAGCATCAAAGCTTTCAATTTGATCCCATACTAGATTATGGTAATGGTTTAATCTCTCATTTTTGGTTTGATATAGGTTCCTTACTTGAAAAATCACTAGTTTGGCATCTCCTTTGGTATGAAGGAGTTTAATGCCTTTATCTCAAGTAGCCTTCAATCTAAGCAATAGAGATTCATACTTAGCTATGTTGTTAGTGTTGCTAAACTGTAACTTGTATGAAGAAGGAAAAATATCTCCTTGAGGAGATATCAACACAATCCTAGCTCTTGAGCCAGTAGAAGAACTATTGCCATCAAATTCCAAGATCCAAACATCATCAGAAACTGATCTTTCCTTAGATTTCTCCTTGCTTGGAAGGGGGAATTATTTTTCATCTATACTGCACCCTACCAATTCTTCTAATGTCTCATCTGATTTGATTCTTGGATCATCACCTATAGGAATTTTATTTGATAGAACATGAATGTCCTCTGTGGTTATGAAGTAATTACCCATTCCTAAAGATTCAAATAGAATTTGAGCTTTAGGGGCTGATGTCTGAGTGACAACATATTTTGATTCCTTTTTAGGAAGTAGCCTCTACATGATGCCTTTGACAGGGATCCTTACTTTAGACAGGTCCATGCTCAATTCTCCACTAACATCCTTGCAAAAATTTCACCTTAGAAGAATGTCATATGAGGCTGGGATGTCAGCCACCAGGACTGTCATCTTGATTCTTTTATCTGGGAATGTTGCAAATGCAAACTAGGAATCCTTAATTTTTCCTAGCAGAGTTACTTGTTTATTCTCCATGGAGAAACATCTCCCAAAGGTTTTGGTCAATGTGAGTCCAAGAGATTCTACCACTTTGGATGGCATGACATTGTCAGATGCACCTAAGTTTATGATGTAATTGCTCAATTTGTGACCATTTATCAATAGGGAAACATAGAAATGCTCTATTTTTCTAGGGGAAACTAGAGGAGTAATGACAAGATTGTGTTTGATGGGTATGTTCCTTGGGGGATCATGAGTTACCTTCCTAATCTCTTGTCTTGCATGGACAACTTTATTCTTCACACACTGAACTAACTTATACAACTGCTCGGGATTGGATTGCAAGAATTCAAATTCAAACATTTGAATTTTGGTCTTCTTGACATGGTCTATTATGTCAAATTACTGAAATAGACTAAGAACAGAGGAAGACAGTTCATCTTTCTAGTTTTTAGGAGGGGTGGTACTGGTCTATGGAATTGAAGTTAAAGATGGAGGAATACTCTATGTACTTACCTTTTATTTACTCACTGGGTCCTTTGGCTAGAAATGTAGAGAAGTTCCTCATTTTGCAATTGAAATTGTAGGCTAAGAACTTTCCCCTATTTTTGCTTTATCATCTTGCTAGGCTGACTAGTTTTGGAACCAGGTGAATACAGCATATGATCCATCAACTGCTTCACCTTTACCTTTGGGTTCATCCTAGTAATTTAGGAAACCAATGTTGGAGTTGCTAGCTAATTCTTCCTATATTTTTTCAAGGAGATCAACATCATTTTCTTGGTTTAATTTAGGCTAGAAAGAGAAATCAGATTCTGTTTCGAGATATCCAACTACTGAATTGGTTGGGGGTGCTTCAATGGCATGTTTCCCTTATGAGGGAGGAAGATGATTTGGTTGTCCTTGATTTCTGGCAACATTACCTTAGTATGACTAATTTGGGAATGTCCTTCTTGGCATATCTCTGTATGGAGCTAAAGATATCCCTTGTGCCATTTTCTTCCTAAGAGCTAGCAACTCATTTGCCAGCTTTTGCACCATTGGATCAGTGGTACCGAAAAATGGATATTCAAAAGATGAAGAAGATTTACCTCTATTAAGATCTCTCCTTATCTTTCCTACCAAGATAAGGTCATCTTCCACCTCAGTGGCCAAATCCTAAGCTGTAGCAAGGTTTATTTGGCCAGCACGCTCAGCAAAAAATTTACTTCAGGCAGCTGAGAGTTGATTAATAAACATTTGAGATTCTCAGGTGTAGACTAAGCAATTACAAGAATCCTATTCCTCAATTTTTCAAACTTGGATATGAAATACCTCATTGGTTCATGAGGTTCCTTCTTCATTTGTGTGAGTTGAGCCAACAGGGCATGTGAATCTTCAATATGCTTGAATTTGGCTTCAAATTTGGCTTTGAGAGTGTTCCAGTTAGTCACAGTCTAGGCCTATAAATGATAGAACCAGTATACAGTAGCACCTTGTAAAGTTTCCATGAACATCCTGATTGCTACATCCTCATACTCCACACCTATTACACCATAGGCTATGCTAAAAGCTACAATATGTTCATCAGGATGAACCTTCCCATCACCATAGAATTCAGGGAAATTTTTCCTTGAACTGCATGGTAGCTCATGTAGAGGTGGAGTTAAATTGAGTGGGCCAAAAGAGTTACCCCAAGGACCTTGAACTACCATTATATGACTATGGAAAGGTGGGATAACAAATCTTAGAGGGGTAATTATTGACAAAGCTTTATTAATAGCAGAAATGGATGCTTTGCTCGGTAATGGAGACTTGACTTTAGTAGGAGGAAAGCTCTTGGTTTGTTGGAGGTGAGATGGTGAAGGAAATGGATCAAAATTACTTTGTTGTACCAACTCGAATATAGGATCAATAATACCTTGGGCTCTCTGGCTTCTGGTATAGCATGGAGTTGCCAAATTGTAGGATAAAAATGAGAAAGAACTGGACCTACTTCAACTTGAAGCTTGAGGCTTCAAATTTCACATTCTATCCTAGTTGGCATGGAGGTGAAGGGAGATGGTAAGGCTATAATGATAATGGGTAAGACAAAAAATGGAGTCACCAGAGTTTATAATGGATAAGGGCAGGGATGACTTCAATCTAAAACATGAGACTTTAGATTGCATATAATTCCCCAGAGAGTCACAAAAAACTATTGGTTGAATATTTTGTCAATCAACTAACTGATAAGAAAAATATGTCTCTTTAACCATAACATAGGGAAATTGGTTGGCTAGATGTGCAGCTTTACTACATGAAAAGGGGACAAATCTCTCCTCTCATCAAGGGAAGGTTCCCTATAAATATGCAGTAGTTATATACTATATATATAAGCAGAATAACACTCAAGGGTAGGATAAACCATCCATCTCTCTTTTTTTAGAGATGATGTTCACAAATAAAAGGAGAAATCCTAATGAAATGATAGCAAGCACTCCTCTTCTTTTAGAAGTGTTGTTCAATAAACAAAAGGAACCTTTCATGTGGTGACAAGTAACTGTAATAGGGCATACTAACAAAGCAGGATGAACTGTAGCACAAAGTCTTCACCTCAACTTCCAAAGAGTGAATTATGAGGGACAATGAGGGCACAAATTCATCCCAAGGTACTTTACACAAAAACAAAATATGAAGGATAATGAGGGCACAAAGTCATCCTAAGATCCTTTACACAAGAATAGAAAGAAAAAACACTAAAGGAAATTATGAGGGCACAAAGTCTCTCCACAGTTAGATTCATGACACCTTTCTAATTATTTTCACTAATTCTACTTTATTTAATTAAATGGACAAAAAATTTATTAAGGAAATAGACATAAGAACAATTTCCCTAACAACTAAGCTATTCTAGCACAGTCTAAAAAGTTTCTTGTTTTCTTATTCAAATAATGAAATATGATCAACAATATGAGCTCAAAGTCCTAGTAATGCCTTTCAATTTTGGGCAAAGTCTTTGTTTCTAATAACATAGAGAGATATCTCTTCAAAAAAATAAGAGAGAGTCCAATATATAGTGCTCCAAGAAAGACTTGGGTGCTTTGTTTCATGAAAATGTGTTACGATGCATTCAATGTCTTTAATGCATTTTAAATTCTATCTATGGGATATGCTTTAATCAAGTATCAATTTTAAATATGGGCCACTTGATGTGTTTCCTTATGTGTGCATAGCTATTCGCTCCACTTAATGCAAAAAAATAGGCTACACCATTGAATGTTTGCCCTCTCCGATGTCCACTTAGTGGACTATTTTACCTTCTAGAAACATATCCCATGCACAGATATTTCTGATCCTTCTTCATCATTCCCCCTTTCTTGGCTATATTTTTCCCTTATCTATGTGATTTGAGCTCTCAAGCTATCTCTTTGGCTGGTCGCTAAATTTGTTCACAGGGTCTATGCTTAAACTTGCAAGGATCAACATTTATTTCATTGTCATAAATTTGACATGTTTAGATCAATCATCGTTTGAAAGCCAATGGCTACTTAGTTGCCCTAAATTTGATAGATGTGGGCCCATCACCCTCCTTAACACTTCCTTCATGTCTTTTTTATTTACTTTGGCCACTTTTTGCTACTTTTAACAAGTGACACGTGGTGCATTTCATTGTGAAACAAGAAAGGACACTTGGTAGCATCTACTGAGCTTGTAAAAGCACTAGAGAAACATTCAAGACTCTTTTAGATCTGGATGGATGTAGACACTTGTCACACTTTGCTTGACCTTAGCAACTCACTTGGGGTCCACCACAGTCCTTATGAAATAGAAGGAAGAAACTACGGATGTCGACACGTGGCGACTTCCACTTAGTCATAATAGAATATGTGGCACATTCTGGAGCTGTTAAACTTATTAGAAACTATGTCTCAAAATATGACACTTGGTAACTTCCACTAAAATTTTATAAGGGATGTGTGGTGGCTTTTGATGCAACTTTAAGGTGGACATGTGGCACATTTCACTACAACTTGAGGTTTGATCTTTCTTGAAGGGAACTTGACCTTCGAGGTCTTGAGAAACAGTCAACTTTCCCTGGTGAGAGCCTCCTACAAGGTACCTACCCTTCAGGATCTTTTGAGTGGCCTTCAGGATTTTATTTCCTCAGTGGGTTTTTCCTTTTTTAGTAGGCTTTTCCTTCAGACAAAATGTTTGAAGGAATTCTTTCAAACAATTTGTCTGAAGGAAATCTTCCTTTGCTTTGCCTTTGCTTTTCATCGGGATTTCTTTTACTAGGATTTTTTCTTTGCTTTAGGCTTATTCCTTTAGACATTTTATCTAAAGGAAATGCCTTAATCATTTTGCCTTAGTCAATTTTCTAAGTTCTTTTCCTAAAAGAGAACTGTGCCCTCCACAAGGGCTATTTGTCTTTGGTTCACTTTTCCAAAGGAATTATCTTTGTCTACTTTTACTCATTGCCCTCTGCAAGGGAAGTCAACTTGGTTCACCACCCTCCACAAGGGCACTTAGCTTGGTTCACTACCCTCTGCAAGGGCACTTTTTCCATTGGCTTTGGGGCAGCCCCTTGAACCTACCGATTGAACCGACTTTGGTTCAATGGTTCAATGGTTCAAGCCTTCTTCTCTATGATAAGTGTTTTGAACCCATTGAACCTTGAAGTGGTTAAACTTTAAACCTTGAAAAATGTACTTAAATCTTGCTAATGATGTTGAACCTTTGAACCCATTGAACCTGTTGAACCAAAATGGTTCAAGGTTCAACAATTCAATGGTTCAATGATTCAAACACTGCATAAAAGCTTGCCGATGAACTCTTTTGGTTGAACTAAGGCATTGAACCAATCCTAAAAATGACTAAGTGTTGAAAACTTGTCCTTTTGATTGAACTCTCTTGTAGAAGCCTTTGAACCTATTGAACCTACTAATTTCAAGCATGTTGAGTCCTTATAAACATATCTACATAGTTCATAGATTTAAGCCTACAGACTCTATAGAAATGAGTCTATAGAACTGGCAGAGTCCATAGAACTGAGTCTGTAGATTTAATCCTATAGAGTCTATAGATTCAATCATGTAGAGTCTGTAGAAATCTAAAAAAATTTGAATAATGAAGAATTTGAATGCTTAGAACAATTTTTGAGAAGGGGAGAGAGGATTTTGGTCTATAGGACCAAAATAGTTCAAATGTTGTCCCAAAAATGAGTGATATTTTTGGGGGGAAACATTACTAATATACAATATAAACACATACACTAGGGATAGTAACATAATAGCATATACCATATCCACTATTGGATATTTTATTCATCCCACAGACAAAGTAAAATAATATCAATTCCTCGTTGAAAATATTTTATTGCTAGCTCATGAACCTTAAACTATCAAAATGATCTATGATATTGTTGGTCCCATATTTATATGATATCTTGACCTTTATTCCTACCTTCATGACCATATTATGACACTAGACCTATCACAAAATAATCCAAGGCCTTTATCCACCATGCCTCATGATATACCTTACTCAGACCAACCCTTTACTATTGCAACTTTGATTGAAATCTACTTCATTATTTAACTTCGAGAGAATAAACATTAGCATTACATGAATTTCAAGTAGGAGTATGTGTATCCTACAAAATCATGGCTGTCATAGCCAAAAATAGCATATGTACTAGGTATTATTGGCCAATTATAGATACAATTGCATCTATGTATGTTGAAAAGTACAACAGATGTCAAAGGCATGTCAATCTAATTAATTCCCTATCTAATAATTTGAAACCAATGCTTATACTAAGTGGGTTGACACTATACCCTTCACTTATGTGAATAGAAGACAAATTTCAAAATTCATATTCAGCCACCTCATTTGCCACTATGGTATCCCATCTAACATTATATCTAATAATAGAATATCATTTAAGAATATGTCAAATTATTATGTGTCAATTACAAAATTACTCAACATTTTTTCTATTGCCTATTACCCACAAGGTAATGAATAAGCAAAAGCATCCAATAAAACCATTGTCAACATCCTTAAAAATATTATCAATAATCTCGATCATGATTGACACCTCCAAATATTTTTGTCCTTTAGGAATTTTACACCAATTACCATACCCTAATAGGAGCGAATCCATATTCCCTTATTCATGGAACTGAGGCCATTCTTCCCATTAAGGTCGAGTTACCTTCTTTGCACATTTATTTAAGGCATATCCTAGATGATGAAGATTTTTGAGTAGTTTTCATACAAGAGTTAGAATTACTTGATGAAAAATGCATGGTCACAATCAATAACCTTCAACCATACCAAAATAGACTCTATGTGTACTAATACTAGAGCATCAAACAAAAAATAATTTAACCTTGGTGAACTTATTCTCAAAGAAAACCAATAAAATATCATGGTTAAGAAGAAACATAGGGGCATGTTCAAACCCAACTAAATAGGCCCATACATCATTGTTTCTAATTATGGTTCTAAAGCATACAAGCTGATGCATAACATGTACATGATCTTTGCTTCTTATCTCAGTTAACCTTATTTTCTTAACTTGAATACTTGGACTCACTCCTCATTCAATAGTTTACTAGATTCATCTTGGTTTTGTACTTAATAATTATTTGAAATTTTTTGTCAAGGTTTTCATTACCCTCTCAATTCCAGTCATCTCTCAATAATATCTTCCAAGACACACAAACACTTTTCAATCATCAACTCATATCTTTTCCCAAATTTGCCTACTTTGTCTCAATCCTAATAGCCCTATTTTCAAACTTTCTTGCTATGGAAATTTTTTTACCTTATTGAATATGAAGATAAATTCTTGATTTAGATACATGTTTCCAAAATCTAAGTAACCTAAAATTTTCAAGTTCAAACTCACATCTTTAGTCTCTCTTTTAGGTCTTTCTTTAGTTCTAATTAAGTCTTTTAGGCCACCTACTCTATCCTTGACACTCAATCCTCTATATCTATATGTAAACATAATGAAACATTTTGAAACCCTATTAATCACTTCAATCACATATCAAAGGACTAGATTAAAAAAATTTATAATTTTTTATTAGTTAGAACTATAGTTATAGGTTAAAACCTAGTTTAGGGTTTCTTAATGATAGTCTTAGCCCAAGAGTATAAACAATTCTCTTTCTACCATTTTAATTCATTTAAAAAATTCCAAATGGTTTTATAATGTATTTATATACCTAATACAACACTCCCAATCCTTATTTTCCATGGATCAATCCTTTTTACTTGTTCATTACATTTGATTGTGCACCAAATTCAATACTCTACAGGTTTGTTTTTTAGCCTAGACAACACTTATCAAATCCTTGAAAAAAAAAGGAATTAAAATTTTTTAATGGGATATTATATGCTTACCATAATGTTCCTTATCATGGTATCTCCTTCTTGATCATGTCTCTCAAACAAAATCCAAAGCATAGTCCACCTTGTCAATAGCCACCACAAAAAATAGGGGTCAATTTTATAATGCCTATTTATAAAGTGGATTTATTGATTGATAATGAGTCCTTAAACATTCCAAAGCACTCATAATACCTTCATAAACATTAAACACCATAGTTCCAATATCTATTAATCCATTTTTAACAAAATAATGTCTATATATAAAGAAACTTTCATAAATAAGGGTCTGCTTCACACTTCATTGAATAGGTTTATGTCTTTCTATTTTATTATTTTGGTTTCCTTCCTCTATTAGACATAAATTCTTCCACATTAAATTTAAAACAAACTTTATAAAATCTTGATCCATTAATAAACTTCATTCAATCACTAAACTTGAAAATACACAATCTATAGAAAACAATAATCACCCTAAACAAGGTCTACACTTTATGACATCTTCAACAAGTTTCATTCTCTACTCCTTAACCCTTCAAGATTTATTTTCAATAAAACATCCACATGTTATCATTCACATTTGAAACAATTAACATCACCATTATTGCATCCACACTTACACATATAATAATCAACAAACCATGATGTCCAAAATAGAGGTCTAAGTTCTTCCACTAGTAGCAAAGGTTATAAGATTTCATTATTTTTATTCATTCCACCTTATAAATTTCATTTTATCCTTCACCTAATATAATGGAATACATTATGAATCTATCCAAAATATACTCTACCACCTTTACTAAGGAGCATAACTAAATCTTGATCCTTTTACTACGTGGAGGTTTCTTGATTTCATTAATTTTCTTGATTTTCAAACCATTTCACATATTTAGACTCGTGACATATGACTCATGACACTTTAGGAACATCTTAAAATTCCAATACCCTTAGACATTCTTGTTACATCTTACCATCCACTCAAAATTCACAAAATTACTTTTACATGACTTGACAACATTCAAAAATTCAAATAATGATTTTAGATGGAAACACTAAAATTTAAATTTAATGCTCCTTAAGAGCATATATACATCACCTTTGGACTTATACTGACCCATAACACCTATAAGACTAATATAATACAAAAATGAAACTATTTTGGGGTCCTCAAGGGATGCCCCTGCATCATAGGCTCACTACACCAGATGGAGATAAACTTGATGAACTGATGAACATTATACACCTTTAGTGTTCACTTGAGAGACCTGAAGTATTGTCTATGAGGACCATTTATATTGTACCATAATATCAACATTATTATTTTTACTATACCATTATACCATGCCTTTCTTATTGACCAAATATGTTTCTCTCTCCTAACCCAACCCCTTTGACCTTGGTTCCATTCCATTAGTTCTATAAGAACCTTTAGTAAGAATATTCTAATCAAGTTTTAACACTTAATTTAGTATTCTAGATAGAGGCCATTTTTTGGAGTAATATTACAATGGTTTGGCATTGCATCCTTCATTTCTTTCTTTATTTTATACCAAGTGTTATTTATGATAACCACCTTTGGGAAAATTAGAGTACCACCATTGTGTTACTAATTATAACCACCTATGGGAAAATTAGTATCATTAGCATGTTTTTTTGTTTCTTGATTATAACTTCCTATGGGTAAATTAAGAATAATACCTTTATCATGCATTGAATTACCACCTTTCCATGCCTATGTTGTAATGTGACATTTTCCTACTTCACCTAGTTTATGATTTTTTTTCACCTAATCTAATTCCTCTGTTGTAAGGAAAAATTATAGTAACTTGAGGTCCCATCCTATGACTATGTAGGTAGTGATTGATTCACATTGAGTTCATCTCAATCACCCTTTGCCACACTCTCACCATTTTGTGAGTAATTTAAAGTTTGAATGATCTCACCATTTTGTAATTTTAGACTATTTAGTATATTTTAATCCTCCATTGAGTTAGGATACATCGAAAAAATTCCAAAAACATTTTAAAAAATTATCTTATAAAATCCTAAAAATCCTAAACACGACCACTTATTTGCCCTAAGGATTCTAGTAACCCTCCCTAAGTCACAAGAAACCACTTGTCATTTAGTTTCCCCTTCCTTATTGGCCTTGTATCCCATGGACTCACCATTTTATGAGCTCATTCCCATATTCCTCTATAACACAATCATCATGTTTTCTTATCATTCATTTTTATTCTATCCCATATCCTAGGAGAATTATATTTGGCCCAGACTTTAATTTGGATCTTGTATCCATGTAATTATGTAGGTAATGTCTAATTGCTTAGTGCATATGGAGTTAGCTCAATCACCCTCTTCCTTTTCTTCAATTCCCCTAGTTTTTTTATTTGTTTTGTTGTTTCTTGTAATCTAGGGTTAATGTTCATCATCTTGATTATGTCATGTTGTTTGTGCTAACATTATGATTAGCCATTGTCTGTGTTTTTTTCATTTTTTTTCTTTCTTTTTATTTGATCTTCATGTTTTGTTTTGTTTTTTTGTTTGTTTATTCTCCTATTTGTTTGATTTCTTGTTATGTTGTATAAAATATCACAAAGTTGTCTTAATCAATTCTTGGTTTACTTCAACAAGGTACAATCATGGGATATTCCCTTTCTTTTCAACATTTGAACACTTGGTTGTACTGACATAAATCCACATAAGGCACATTCCTTATTCACTCACCTAAAGTGCAGTTGAGAAGGAACTGATTCCCATGTTGGGCTAGTTGTTCCATGGCATGAGACTTTATTTATGGGACTTGATCAATCCATCAAAATTTATAGGTAGACCCATAGATGCAAACGTTTCATAGACTAAGCCTAGTGTCATGTGGGTTATTGAAGGGTTAAAAGGTTGATTTCTCTCAACTACTCATGCTAGACATGCACTCATAAAATGGATAGGAACATTTGGCACAAAATATTTACTCATTATCTTTATAGAGTTATGATGACATCACCATCTATTACTAGGACTCTATTAACAAAATGAAGTAGAGAAGTTGCATGATTGCTAATTAACATATTTCTATTGAAAGTAAAACATTACCTACATATGTATTTCCTTAGTACTTAAAACAAAAAAAGTACACTAGACAAAGTACATAATAGTATTATCTATTAATTAAAGTTAAAAATATACTTAGAGTTCATAGCAAAATATATGTTTAGTTCATAGCATTCAACAACCCAAAGGTTCAAAAGTGAGCTTGGGCACATAAAATAGGAGCCTTTATGGATTTTATACTATTCCTATGCTTAAATTTTATCCAAAAAATATCTATAGAGGATTCATTTTTCTAGAGAGATACTATAATTGTTCATCTCTATGCTTTATATAGCTTGAGATCCTTAAATATCCTTTTAAGAGAATCTTTGCCAAGGTGGAATTTTCACGTTGAGGGCCAAACTAGATCTTGGTCCTCATAACCACCAATTCCATGACTCTATGAAGTTTTTGATATAGTCACCATGTCTCACCAATCGTAGAAGATGCCTTAAAAGTCTCAAGATAGTTATCTACCTACCAATTGGTGTAAGATATGCATGGCACCCTTCAACTAGTGCCAAAATTCTGTAAGGCTAACTACTACACAAAATGATTTATTCAATCCTAGGTGGATGCATTTTTGGCTTGAATCTTCTACATAATGGGTTAGGGGCCAAACATTACCCCATAGAAAAACTTGAGTCCATGCTTGAACTATGTTATCAAGCTCTTGGGATCATATAACTCAGGTATATTCTCCCTGAGTTTGATGTTGAAGTCTTTAAGGCCCTTAATGGTGAGCTTCATTTATTCTATGGTGGTATCTATCTTGATAGAGGTAGTAGTGAGTGCAAGCAAATCCATTTTCTCTAGCTCCTTATAAAAGGATCAACATTGGATTTTACCTTTTCCACACTCATTTTTAAGATCACTCCTGAGTCTGTAGAGCATGAAAGAGTGCTTCCAAGTTATGCTCCTGATCTTTGATTTGATTAATGAGTGCATTGACACTTTTGATAATTTACACTTGTTGGAACACAACTATCTACTAAGAGGGGGTGAATCAATATATTGACTAATTTAGTCTATTTTAAAACATTTAATGTAGAATAAAAATATATGCAAAGATCATATATACACAAATATGCATAACACTAGATATACCATGGAAAACCCGATATGTGAAAAACCATCATAAAAATAGCTTCTAGAATCTACTATTCTAATCTAGACTCATAATAAATAACCTCAATGGTTTATAATGTTTAAGGGTACCAACCCTAAGGAGACACCAATCCCATGATTTAAGAGCACCTACTCTAAGGAAGCACCAACTCCCTAATTGAGCACCAACTCAACTCTTCTAATGGCACCTACCAATCATATCTATATTATGGAGCTACAACTTTGGATTATAATTTATTATTATTAAATGAATCCAAATTTTTTCTCTATTATAAGTCTAGTCTATAATTGCAAATTCTCTGCACATCTCTCTCCTCTCTTCTCTTATCATCTCTTCTCTTCTCCTCTCCCTATGTCTCTATATTTCTCTATTCGACATAATTTAATTACACCAGTAGCTTCTGCCTATTTCCTAGATGACATATTAAAGATAGGAATTAAAGTCCAATAGAACTAAGCATGATGTGTTAGTAACCATGTATGAACATAGAGAATAAGTGAACCTTATATCAAATGCTTATATATACATTATATATATATAAGCATTTGATATAAGGTTTACTTATTCTCTATGTTCATACATGGTTACTAACACATCATGCTTAGTTCTATTGGACTTTAATTCCTATATTTAATATCAAGTTTCTAGTGTCTTGAACTCTTAATTTACTACCATTATTCTTGGTCTCATTACTATTTTTATCATATAATAGGCTCTAGTTTTGATGCACATGCCATATTACACATATTTGATTGATTACAGTGATCAATTTCATTATCCATGTCATATTTTATGGATTAACTACAAGTTCCTCCACTTGACCATTATGATGAACAAGCCTTTGAATACTAACCATTGATCTTAAGTTTTGCACCATTATCTAGTGGTTCTTATTTAAATTGCTCAACTTTAGAATGCATCCATTGGATCAAGTTCTAACAAGCTCACACTCTCCATTGGATATTTTTACTCTTCGAAGATTTAATGTTATAAATTTAAAATTCATTTATTAGATATTTTAATTTGAGATCCTACATGTTGTTAGATTTTCAAAATTGCATAAACTTTATTTTTATCTATGGTTAAACCTCAAACTCTTTATCTCATCACATTGCTTCCCAAGTCTTTGAAATGAATACACTCTATCAATCTCATCAAACTAAATTGATCTCTAAATCACATCTATATCAATAAACATCAATTAATTTATCCCATTGAGTCCACTCACTTTGTTAGATCTTTATTTCATGATCACACACTCACCATTATATCTTCTGACAAGCTCAATCTTTATTTCAACTTAATGTTAAAATTTGACCACTTGTCCTCATCTCACTATATCTTGACATCTTGGATCAAATCCACTCTGTTTATCTCTTTGAGAGATGAATGAACTTTACCTTATACAATTTTTTTAATGAGAAACATTTAAATAGGTCTATAAGGTCAACAGTGTACCTTCATATCTTTTTTTTCATTCAATTGCTTGTTCTAGAATTCAGACCATATAAACTAGGCATAATATTGAACAAACCCATATGTTCATTTCTTCTTGAATATTTTATGTATGAAATACATAATTCATTTAATCTTCCTACTTAGATTATTCTACATATATCTAACTATGCATAGAACTACCTAGAAGGCCAATTTTGTTCTTGCATAAAATTTTGTATGCTTAGTCGCATGACTTGAAATTTGGTGCATAAGATCCTCTCACACAAGGGATTCCATCCATATATCAATATAATCATAAAACATTTATCTATTTAATATATTACATCATCAAAATTCTATCTCAACTTTTATTGACATATGCAATTTGATACTATGGGAAAACACTGTCAAAATGCCTAGGAGCCTAACTTTACACATGCATATCTTTTGTCTCACTACATCATGTAATTTTATATTTAACACATAAAAACTAGGTAAAAATATGATAAAAAAACATATAATCATTTTATATTAACACCTCCATGTGTTAAAATTTTGAACTCATAAACATGCTTACTTGGCTCTACTTGAACCCTTTTATAAATTTGGCTAAGTATGGAAATTTAGTGAATTCTATTTGAGTATCCAACTTTTCATCCTCATATCTTTGACTGAACTTCATCGTATGACTTAAAATATAGATAATAACAACTAGGGACTAATGTGATCATAACCATATGACAAACTCCCCTAGACACATCTACACATGGTAATGGTGATGTTAGCAAATTACCTATTCAAATTTTTTACCACTAGACCCAAAATGTCTGATGAATAAAATGAAGAACCATATAAATTCCACTTATGCACACAAGCACTAAATTCATCCTTACTCATCAATTAAAATCAATGACATCCTTAATGCCAATAATATCACTTTTGACATCAATGACAATCATATTTCCAATAACACCTACTCTGACCTACTTGCCAAGTATATTTTCACCATCAACTTCTCCTTCTCTTCATTTTCCTACATTAGGTGCACATATATAACTATGTATTTATTAGATAAGATTAAAAAAATGGCATCTACTACATTTTTTCCCACTTTAAATGTTATGAAGAGGTCTTGTACCTCTAGGAACTTATCAACTAGCTATTTCTTTAGCACAACATTGGGATTTTCTTCCTACATCAGCTTGGGTTTTATCATTGGAAGCATTTTCTTCACTAATACACAAACCTTTTCAACATATAAAACATCTCAAATGTCTAAATTTATTAAAAGAGATGGGTTGGCCATATCTATGCACTAACAAAGTTATTATAATTTGAATTTGTTGGCATGTGCCTCATCTTCTTTAAGGAGATTTTTCCATTTCCTCACCTTTATATCATTGATGATGTTTTAAAATTATATGGTCATTCTTATCAGTGGATTCTTAGATTGGACTAGGTTTATGGTGTAAGCGTTAATAAGGAAGAAGTCCTACCCCTCTTAACATTCTTTTAGGCTTGAAGTAGCCACTCTAGGCATATCAAATTAGGGCTTATCCATGTAGTGGTATAGCAAAAATGAGAGTTGTTTGCACATTCTAGTCATGGTGGCTTGGGAGCAATAGTATCATACATGGATAGGTCTTAAACCACCCATCCCTTTTATACTATGTCTCTTATATTTATCTCATTATCATCTTTTTGATCATTGATTTTTCTATCAATACTTCTTTTGCTTCATTGGTACCTGTACTCTCTTTGGCACTTTCCTTAGAAGACTCACTTATTTTATCCTTAGGGGTTTCTTCCTTGAACTTCTCATCCTCATCTGGTTCTTCATCTTAAGGTTTCTCAATACTCACCTCTAGGTTAATTACTTTGATTCCAATGTCACCTTATTTCTATTAGGGCTCATCTACCATCTCTATTTTCTACCCTAAGGTGTTTATATTTCCTTATCTTTTTGTAGGTACCCCTTCACTACTTGAGCACATCATAACTTATTTTGTCTTCTTGGTGGAGTCACTTGGTGCTTTCTTGACTAACTCAACTACTGGTTTTATGCTTGTAAGAACCTTTAGGGCCCTTTTTTCTATCTTGGCTAATTTATTCTCTTGGGAAAGCATCTACTTCTCTTCAAACACCAATACCTTATTGATGTCTTCCTCACTCAAAATCATTTTAGTCCAAGCCATTCTTTTCTCCTCAACTATTTGTGGAGGTAGTATTGAGTCTTCTTCATTAGATGTGGGGATTATTAGTTCCTTTTTTTTCTCAAGTGCATTAGTCATGTTGCTTTGTAGGTCTTTTTGTATATCCTTAGTTCTTGGTTCCTCTTATTATTCTTCTATTTGTTAATCATGGGATATATTGAGAGGGGGGCTGAATTAGTATATCATAAACTTTCACTTAATCAAATTCCATTTAACCATACATTCAGGATATGCAATAAAACTAAAATAATAAACACCACACAAGATAGAGAGAGACACCATATTTAACATGGAAACCCAATGTGGGAAAAACCATGAAAAACAATCTCAAGTATATGAATGAGAACCAATTCAAACTATAATATTCGTAAGCACCAACCCCTTTTGCTCAGCACCAACACAACAAATATTCATGAGCACCAACCCATAGGAGCACCAACCACTTTTGTGTATACCAAAGAACTATCTCTCAATGTTGCTTTCTCAATAAATGATAGCACATTACAATATCTATTTATTTTCTATCCTTCACTCTTCTAAGCTAGATATTATAATTACAAATCATACTCTCTTCTTACATTTCCAAATGGCTTCTTAAGCCTTTATTTATAGCTTTCCAAATGACCTTTGGCATTCACCCTTTGTGGCATTTCAATCCTCATGGAAAATGGTACCAAACTTACATGACCCTTCATATCCTTGTATTTTAAAAGTCACATGGTGACTCTTCATATGCAAATACATACTTTTCTCTTTTGTCTTTATTTTGGTGACTTTTTGTATTCCTCAAAGTGTCCATGAGAAATTATACCCTTCCTCTTTTGTCTTCACTTGGTGACTCTTGAAATTCCTCAAGATGAATCTTCATGGGAAAATGTGTCCCATTCTTCTTTTGTCTTTACCTCATGACTCTTTGACTTCTCCATGGGCTCTTCTTTTGACTTTATGAAACCAAAAATATATTTGTTAATATTAAATAAATATTAACAAACATTAGACAAGATATGAATATTAAAAACACCATTAAATTAAATGGGGCCTTTATCACCAATAATGCTAGACCTTTGACATCAATAAAAATATTTACAATAACCTCCCCCTTTGTCATTGATGGCAACCTCAAACTAAAACTACCACATCCTGAAACCTGCACATACTATCATCTGAAAAAACATATAGTAACTCCCACTTACTATAGCAACCTGTACCTATTATTCTCCCCCTTTGACATCAATGGAAAAAGGCCTACCTAGAGGTAAAACTTAGCTTCCCCTCAACTGAAGCTAAACCTCAATGGCATGAAGTAAAAGAAATTACTCCCAACTCCTCTCGTAGATCCTTGAATGTGTCCTTTGATCATGATTTTGTGAAGATATCTGATAATATATATAAATTATTGCCTATCCTCTAAGCATCTACAATCAACTCATTTGAATCTTTTCTTATAATATCACAACCTTCTTTATAAAACTTTAATGTGTATCCCTGATCACATATTTTACTTGCACTCAATATATTATGCTTAAGACCTTTTACATACAATACATTCTTAGTCTTGGTTCTACCATTATCCAAACTCAAAGTACCTTTTCCAACTATCCTAGCAGTGGTATTATCTCTAAATTTAAATGTGCCACCATTGATATTCTTTAGAGTTATGAACTTAATCATATCTCCTTTCATGTGCCTCAAACATCCACTATCAATGAACCATAGCTATTATTCATTTCTTGCATGCAAATCTATATGAACTAACATATAATCTTTAGGTTGTTTCTTCTACCATGAACATGTCTGAAACTTCTTCTTGATGAATGGAACCTTAAAATTTTGGTCCTTATTGATTGAATCAAACATTCTTCTACAATACCAGCCTATGTGTCCAAAATTATTGCACTTGTAACATATTATGGCCTCTTCATCAAATCTTGGTAGAGGAACAAAAGAGTTATAGCTTCTACTAGACTCTACATGAGTTTCCTTCTCCTTGTTTCTAAAATTGTTAGCTCTTTTCTGACATTCTATTTTCTTGTGACCATATCCATTACAATAAAAAAAATAACCATGAAAATAGAACCCATTTTTATATCTCTATCCTGATTATATTTTGTAACTTTGTTCCTTCCAGTCTTCTTTGTTTGAGATGTCCTCTGTATTCTTCACTTCTTCCCTTTTTATTTCCTCTTTTATAAGAGCTTAAACTTAGCTATTTTTCTTTTCAAAAATGATACCTTTATTATCTTATATTGCCTTTTGGATTTTTAATATCTTATTCAACATGTTAGTGCTATCCTCAAATTTTGAATCACTAACTACTTTATCATTGACTGCTTTCTCAATATCTTCTTTTAAAGAGGAAATTTAAATAACATACCTTTCACATTATTTAATTACTTTTGAAATTGTGCTGTTAGATCTTTTTCATTCCTTTTAGTTTCTTCAAAGTGTGCTTGTGGATCATCAATTATTTCCTTTGACTCCTTTTTATTTTTCTCGATCTGGTGCTTCAATCTTCAATTATTATTCTCAAAAGCTTCAAATTATTTTAAGGCAAAAATGAGTTCTCCTTCTATATTTACCTTGGCTTCATCCTCACTTTCATCATATTCTTCTTCTTGATCATCTGTACTTTTCCTTGTAGAGGCATCTTCATGTATGGCCATGAATAGATTATCTTCTTTATCTGAGTCACTAATTCCACTATCTTCGATTGAGTTAAGATCTTTAGAATATAAACTCTTCTTCTTAAATCTCTTCTTGTATTTTCCTTTAAAGTTTTTCATGTATGTATAATTTCTTTCTTCATTGTCATCATTATTCTTATCTAGGCATCTATCTACAAAATGACCAATCTTACCACGTTTAAAACATTTAAATGGCAATTTTCCTTGATATTTACCTATACCCCTTTTTGGTTTACGAATGAAAAGAGCTTCATTGTCATCTTCATCATCACTGGAGCTATCACTTGATTCTTGAATCTTAGCCTTGTCTTTCTTTGATGTCTTGAAATTAGCTTCCTTTTTTAAGGGTTTCTCTTGTTCGGTTCTTAAGTGAATGTTTTAAGAATCTTATTTTTGTTTATTAATAAAACATTTACGTTCTTAAGTGAATGTTTTAATAAGTTAGGATTTCAAAGTTTACAATCTTAAGACCAAGTGGTCAAATGAACACCATCCAATCTTTCAAATTTAGACTTAAAAATGAACTCACCTTTCCGAGATTTTTGTATTCACTTAGTTGTTTAAATTATATTTTTATTTGGAAAAAAGAGGGGTGTTTGTGTATGATCTTCCATTTTTCCCCTTTAGGGAACCCTTGAAATCAAAAGTGCCATTCCTATTGCAAATAGCCTATTCCAAGTCTTAGAAATAAGGTCATCTAAATCACTCCCAAAAAACTCATCAAAATTTGGGTGACCTTGAAAATGACCCTAGAGTCTTTCTATTTCACGATTTATTTATTTTTATGTAGACTTGGCTTACAAGGGGGATATCATTACCTCCCATGAATTCTTTAGGAAAGCTTTAACCCAGGGTTTCATCTCCCAACATTAACCTCATCCACTCCTTTTGAGTTACACATAGGATGTATTTGCATTTGGACATTGCCCTACACTGAGAAAATAGTAGGATGTAGTGGCTGTAAAAAGGACTAGACCTTTTTACAATTAGATAATG
This sequence comes from Torreya grandis, assembly GCA_037957365.1. Lineage (NCBI taxonomy): Eukaryota > Viridiplantae > Streptophyta > Pinopsida > Cupressales > Taxaceae > Torreya > Torreya grandis. The sequence continues at coordinate 2,907,446 of JARHVA010001920.1, forward strand.
CCACGGTCGCCCAATTTCCATGATTTTATTTTACATTATTTGACATGAATTTCATTGTATAATTGATTCCCCTAGAGACATTCAAAACATGATAGTTTAGTCAACCCTACATTGGCATACCCTTGCTAGGATTTGGATGGTTGTACTTAGTGTATTTTGGTTATTTTTGCTTGGTATGTTTTGAGACTAAAAATTGTGTGTTTTTTCATAAGCCATGTTGAAATAAATTTGTTTATATGTCACTCTTTTCTATAAAGAGGCATTATGCTATCCGTTTTACACCACACTTGTGCCTTGAAATTTTTGCTAAACTTATTTGTGTGTATCGTATGAGTTACAGAGGGTAGTGTTATGCTACCCAAATCATGTCAAAACCATTACTTTGAATCTTTGAAACATAACATAGATCACATCATTTGATCATGCTTATGCCATTAGGCTACTCAATTTGTTTTAAGACTTGTTTCACCTTATGCCAAAAACCATTTGTTTTAAACCATGTCATGTATACCATTTAGACCTTTATCTTGTGCCATCATGTTGTCCAATCTTGTCTATATTGTTTGGTAAAATCCTAGTTTTCAATTAGCCTTGTCAAGTTTGGATTTAAACATTGATTGATTTCTATTTAGGCCTTAATTCATGAGGCTACTACATAGATCTTTATCTTTTGAGTTGTATAACTTTGGTTAATAGATTACCCAAATTTGCAAACTATTGATGGTTTGTTTATTTAATACCTATCCTTATCATTATTTCTGCATTTATTTAGGAAAAAACAACCTTTTTAAAACAACCTTTTGTATTATGCCTTATGGCAACTAATCATTTTTATGTTTGATTATGTGTGTTGGGTTTATGTTAAAGATGTTTCCAAACTTGTTAGATTAAATCAAATCACATTAGCCTTTATTTCAAGTATAGATTTTGATGACATTTAGCCAAAAGTCCTATCATATGCCTATTTGTTTGAGCCTAGATTTTGACTCCATGTTTGGATAAAAGACCTAGTAACTCACTTTTCCCTTTCCTAGTTTAGACCTTATTTGGAAAAATTTGACCTAGACCTTTGACATGCCAATTTTTATTTAGAAGCTTGATCTTTTATGTGTATGACATTTAACATTAGACATTTGATGTTAGATTATTTTATGCCAAGTCTTAGCACAAATCATTTTGGAGATACAGTTCCACCCCTTCGACCAAGTTAGACCAAGTTTATACCATTTGTCCTTTGGAGATTTTTTTAGAGTTTGTAGAAATCTAAGCCTTTTTGTTTTTGAGCTTTCATCATTTATGTGGATATGTCTAGCTACACCTATGGTGGAGTCACATACAATCCAATTTATGATAGAATGGCCACACAAATCCCACTAAGAACCCTTATAGAGAAATATTTTCTAAGGAATTTTATTATTCTCCCTATAATACTCCATATGGGGAACAAAGTAATGAATCAACTCATGATCCAACTTGAGACCTAGATCGGTATGAAGAGGATTATGAAGAGGAATTTAAAGACCCAACTATAGATAATGTTGTTTTGGATATGGTTCCACACCCTCTTTACAATAATCATTACATGGAACACAATCAAGAACTAGCTTATGAGCCAACTCATGACTAGGATGATATGGTTTATAAGGAAGACTTAGATGCTTTGGTTTATGTGAGTAATTCGGTTCCAACACATCATACCGTTTATATTTCAAGACCACAATATCACACCATTCCTATACGAAGACCTCATCCTCTAGCTTGTGTGAGCAAACAAGCCCCACAACTCCCCTTCATCATTCCATGACCTAGTCCTTTGACTCATGCAAGCAATCAAGACCCACAATGCCTTATCGTTACCATTTTATTACTTCATACTTTGGTTCATATGAGTAATCATTATCCATAATGCCTTACCATTATCCAACCATAAGTCATTCCTCATATATAACTAATCCCATCCAAACTTCAACCAATCCAATCCTTTGAAGACCAAGTTGTATTCAAAATTGATATTTTATAACTCATTAGAAACCAAGACCAAGAGAACCAACCAATCTAAGATGTTTTTGTTGAATCAACCATTTGTGATAAGTCATCATGTGATGAATCACCTATTGATCTTATACTAGTTGTCGAGGAGTCTCACACTAATGAGCCAATCTTTGTCATGTCACTTCTTAGTGATTATAACCACCTTTGGGAAAATCATTATGTAGACCATGTGCCTATTTTTTAAGAGCCTCATATTGACAAGCCAGTCTCTGAGGAGTTGTCTCTTGACCTATTTCCCATCCTAGAGGAATCTCACTTTGACAAAATAGTTTTTGTGGAGTCCATAATGCTATCACAGGCCGTTACTTATCTAAAACCAAATATTCAACAAGACATCATTATAACAAAGTACCCATAAGATGAATAATCAAATTTAGAGTTAGGTTCTATTCTTAAACTGACATCATATTTAGCATCAAAATCACAATCAACATCAATCTCAACATTGGATTCAGAGTCCCTTGAGTTACAATCAAATTCAAAAGAAGAATATGTTCATGGTTGTTACAACATTGGTTATGCATACCTTGTATATCATTCTAAATACATTTGTGATCCTATTATGCTTTTTGAGGATGAGTACTTTAGCTTCAACACAAGCTATCCTAGTATCTTTTATGAGGATTGTCTAGCCTCTCCCCATTCCATTACCATTCCACATGCCATTACCATCAACCAAGATAGCCATATTATTGACATTCCATCTTCCATAAGTGTCAATTGTGACTGATAGAATCACACTTTGTTGAACTACAACCATAGTGACATAGAAGTTAAAGAAGATCAAGGAGACCAAGACCACATATATGTAGCAAAAGAATACTCTCCTGGTGAAACTTTTTTAGAGGTGTTAGGGGACAATCAAAGTCAAAAATCCACATCTTCTAGTGAGACTTTTTTTGAAGTTTTAGAAGACAATCAAAGTCAAAAGTCAACATTCCTTAGTGAAACCTTCTCGAAGGTGATACAATAAAATCAAGACAACTTCATTGGTGAAAACCTTTTTGAGGCACCAATAATTGAGAACAAAAGTTCTTCACTACTTGATGAAGATAAAATCAAAGATAAAATCAAAATATCTTCCAATCTATAGCCTAATTAGATGGTAACTACTCTAAAAATCAGAAAATAGAAAAATCTAGTGGTCCTATTAAGAGAACAAGTTATCGACCCTGCCACAACCAAAGTTATGTTGAATTCAACATCAATATCATTATATGTGACAAGAAGTCCTGATCTTCATTTGTTTCCCCACCATTATACATTCCATTATCATGAAACATTCCATTTCACAAAAAAACCTATCATCCATTATTTGTCCTTATTTACCATCCATGGCCACACTTTCCTTTATAGAGGCTATAAATATACCTTGTATTGACACTTGAAGGAATCAAAATCAATGACCAATGAAGATCATAAAAGCATTTTTAACAACCATATCTACATCAAGTTATTGAAAGAGTAGTTATTCAAATGAGGTGTGGGCTAACAATTAATATGATCAAGTATTTTTTTTATCATTTTTTTATTAGGATGTGTATCTCCATCACAGTAGGAACAATAGCATCAAAAACCACACCTAGGCCAAAAACATGTACCATGCCATTTCCATTATTACATATACTTTTTCCATTATCACATATCCCAGATAATCACTCCATCACTTAGGGGCAACCCTCTTCCTATTTTATCCAACTTATCAAACCATCATTATCCTTAGCACCATGCCATCCAACCATTCCATTCCTATCTAGACCAAAGCTTCTTTTTAGTCATCCTACCCAATCTTATTTTGATCTTGGATAATTTGGTTCTTCCTTCACTTTTGTGATGGGATTCTGATAAAGTTTAAAAAATCAATCCAATCCATGTTTATAATGATAGTCTATGAAACTAGTGTGATAGTTGATCTGGCAAGATATCTTTTATCCTATATCCAAGTTTATTTATGTGAGCTTGAATATAACTGCCTATGGGAAAATTAGTGTCTCACTAGTCTTGTTACTAATTATAACCACCTATGAGAAAATTAGTATCATTAACCTATGTCATTATATGTTAGTTATAACCACCTATGGGAAAACTAGGTACAACACTTGCTTATCATGCATTACTGCATCACCTTGCCATTATTGTTTTCATTTGACTGGCCATTTCCCAGATTTGAGAACTTATTGGGACCTAGCTGTTCATTTCATACCTTTTGTGTGGATGGAATTACTCTAACTTGAGGTCATTTTAGGACTATATGGGCCATGCTCAATTCATGTTGAGGTCATCTCGGTCCCCCTTTTCATATTCTCTCACTATTTTATGAGTAACCTAAGCCAAATGCTTTCACCATTTTATAAGCAACCTAAGCCAAATAATCTCATCATTTTTTGAGAAGGTATCTTATCATTATTAATTTAGTTAAGATACTTTAAAAATTCTAAAAACATTTATAGCATTTCAAAAATCCAAAAATATTTGTCTTATCAAAGCCTAGTCAGTTATCCTCAATCCACCTTATTGGGGCATTGACATTGTTGGGATTTTTTATTTTGATTTTATTTTTAGGCTTTCTATTTGTTTGTTTATTTAACTATATTTGTTTGTTTAATTTTTATTTGTTCACTTGCCTATTTGTTTTCTTTCATTACTATTGCCTTAACTCGGTCTCTATGCATTCATTATGTGATTCCTCGAGCATATTATTCTTGAGTCTATCCATATTCATATGTCAACATTATCATCATGGTATTTATCATTGGTGTATTATTTTCAAGTGTTTATTAGATTAGGAGTCAATATTTATGCATATTTTGGCTAAGTCTTCATGGTGTTTTATCAATAAGCCTACCATCACATGCTATAACAAAAATCAGCTTCAAGAAGGTCTAGAATCAATGGAGCCATAAAAAATTTTCATTGGTACCTTGGAAAATAATTCCACCCACCTTGATCAATATAACTCATTTGACCATTCTAGTGTATCATTTCTAATCAAGATGAGCATCCCTTGATTGGTGGGTATAACTAAATCATTCACATTGATCAATATTATTCTTCTATCCATATCTTTCATCTCTTTTCACCCGCGCATCTTTAATCTGTATTCCAGGTTATATCCTTGAGTTATTATTGTTAATCATCCATAACTGGGGCACCATTAGTTTTATCCAATCTAGGTTTTCTTAATGATTATAACCACCTATGGGAAAATCATTATTTTGACTTTTATTCCTGATTATAACCACCTTTGGGAAAATAATTTTTTTTTATAAATCAATGCATGCAAGCATTTTCTCATTTGGATTAATCTCAAACATAGGTTAATTCCATATTTCTTCTTATTTCTTTTCGAGGGAGTTCCCATCAACAAATGTGATGGCCACTCCCTTAAGGGGGGATCATTATAGGCTTCCCAAAAACCATTTAGAGATTTGATCTTCAACCATCATCTTCTTTTTGGCATATAATCCATCTCTCATTATTTGAGAAGACGTTGATTTTCTTACAGTTATAACATCTTCCCAAATAGGGGAAACTATAGACACCTAAATCTGGCCACCAATAACCTCTAACCAGGCTTTTGGCCAATTTCCACTTAAAATACACAATTTGACCTAAAAATACTAAAGCACATTAAAATATTTAAACTTGACATATTCAAGTGTCAATTTTGGCTAGAGTATCATTAAATGGGGTAATAGAATTTGTGGGCTAACTAACTTTGATCAAATCATTCTAACTCAAAATGCCAATTTTACACCTAGGTGCTCTAGATTGATCTCTCCTATCAAATCTCTTACACAAGACATGTGTCTTTGTTATTTTTTTTTGGTAACATCCTAAATGGGATAATGGATCTAATACATCTGACATCACCTTCCAATTCTAATTAGGTCAAATTTTGGACCAATAACAAGGCATTTTGATCAATCTAAGTAATTTGTGCATAAAGCACTTAAACATGCGTAAGAGATAATTAAACCAAATTAGAGCCTAATCAATAATTCCATGGAAACTTGTTGAATAATATGTTTTGGAACTAAATATTAAATATCTACATCATTAGGTAACCTCATTTCTTGGGAAGACATCCCTATGCCATAAATGCCATAAATATCAAGACTCATGCCTTATCAAATTCCTCTATGCCTCTTAATTTCTCCTCTATCTCAAATATTGATGAGCCTATTTATCAATTTTAATTGCATATGGGATTAATCCTTAGCCATACATCTCAATCCTAAGATGGATGGTTCAAGTTGATTCTAATCAATCTCAAAAATCTATAAATATGAGGCCTTACCACATCGTTTCTAAGCTATTTTGGTACAAAGTTGTTATGCTCAAGTATCTTCAAAACACAAGATTATGAGAAGTTATAATGCAGAATTGATTACAAAGCTTCATGCAACTAGTGTTACCATGCTAAATTGATTCCAAGCCACAAACCAAAGGTGTCAAGGGGAGATGGAGGTAGCCAAGCTTCCATTGCCAAGGACTTCATGAGAAAAAGCTGAGAAAGCCACTACCACAAAGGTATTTGAAGCATCCAAGGAAGGTGAAGGAATTTTTGTTGTTTTTCATTAATTTTTAGTTATGTTTGTCATTTGTTTTTATTACTAAGCTCACCCTAGTAACTAGGCATGAAGGTGTTAGCTTAGTATGTTCTTTGTCAATTTGTTTTATGCATTTTGTCACTAACACCATACTAATCTCCTCTTCTTAGTCAACTTCCTAGTTCACACAATGGTCATTATCTTATGCTTTATTTAACTTGGCATGACTTTTGACATTCTTATGACAACCTAGGTGCAGTTCTTCACATGCATGTGATTCAGTTTCCTTAGTTTCATATCTTCTCAATGTTGTGCTTCCTTCTAAGTGTTCTTTTCTTTCTTAGTCAATTTATTTATGATTTACCATTTATTTCTTTGGTCTTTCCTACCCCATATAAATTCTTTTGTTGGTCCTCTAGCACTTCATTACCTCTTCTTAATTTCTTGCACATGAACATCTTATGTACCTCCCTTTATCGACTTGTACTTATAGTTTTTTGAACCTAACAAACTCCATGTGCCTATAAACTTAGGTATCTATCCTTAGGCACTTAGAAAGTGATTATGATTTACTCACCTAACTAGATTTATGCACGTAAGCACCAAAAGAGTTCTCTTGTAATATTGAAAACACCATGTTTATTCACTCAACAGATAAAATACAACATAAGGAAATATTTGGCTTATGTCAATTTTTTTATAGTTAAAACCAAGTAATCGACTCATGATTGGGAAGTTGATTTTTGATGGCACAAGTGTCATCCTAGTGATTGTATATTTTCAATCTATTGCCATTGAAATGCATAGAGAGTATTTCACCTGTCAATGTGCATAACTTGCATGTGTTAGTCTCTAATGAACTATGGATGACATAAGTTTCCATCCACTTAATATATAGCTTGTTTAATTTCTTTAGGTACTTAGATTCATATAACAAGACTAGTGAACCTTTGGCAAATACCTTACACTTGATGTGTTTATCATGGCATAGCTTTTGACATGCCTTTTCTACCTGTTAGCTCTATTGTGCATGGGCACATGTCTCATCTAGGTGTTTTAAGTCTTCTAGGTGTGCACTTAAATATTCGTGGTCATCTAATTGACCAATTTATATGATATGAAATTAGAGCACTAAGAATTCCATAGGTAAAATGGCCTCTACACCAAACACTAGTTAAAATGGTATAACCTTGTTTAGGCACTTGTATATAATGTGATAGGCCCATAATACTACTAATACATGGTCATCCCAATATTTTTAAAACAATTACATATTTTTGTGAGGCACATTCCTAATATTTTATTAAATGCTTCTATAGTACCATTCTCTTCAGGATGGTAGGCTATCAGTTTATGGTGCACCACCATATATTCAGTCAACAAGATTTGAATGGTTTTATTGTTGAAGTGTGAACCACAATTATTAGTCAAACTAAGTGACCATCCATAGTGACTAATGATATTCTCCTAGATAAATATTTATATGGTGGTGGTTGTATAATCTTTGGTCGACACTACTTCAGCCCACTTGGTGAAGTAATCTATGGTAGCCATAATGTATCTTGTGCCTGTTCACCTTGTTGAGTAATAGGCCTAAAAAAATTAATGGCCCATTTTTTAAATGGTTACTAGGATAGGATGGGGATGGTAATAATCTCATCCTAATGGTTTGGTTTTCTTATGCACTGGTAGACATCATAGGCTTTGGTGCATTATGAAAATGTGTTAGCCACCATAATCCTAATTATAGTACTTTGCATCCCATAGTGTCTTTAAAAAAATGGCCTCCTATAATCCCCTCATACACCTCTTATATTATTATTTCCCATTCATGTTCTTGGATACATCAATGATGACCTCATTGTGATTCAACTTGTATAGTTCCCTACCAATGAGTTGAAAAGGGGTGGCATGAACTATGAGCTACTTTTTCTTCTTAATAATCATTGTCTAGGGTGTAGATCTAGAGTTAAAAAATATGGTGATCTCCACCAAGTCTTGGGATATATTTAACCCTATAAATTTATGCATCAAGCATATCATCTTCAATAGGAACTATTGCATCACTAGAGTTGATGCAAGATAGATGGTATGGGCTCGAGTTTTGTTTTCCAGGCTTTACTACAATAAAGAAATAGAACTCTAGAAATAAAACAACCCATTAAAAAATGAACCCATGCAGAATAGGCTTGTTTACTAGGTACTTAAACACCTCATGATAAATTAAGAAGATGAAGGGGGTCATTAACAAATATTTTTAGAACTTTTATAGAGTGTAGACCATGGCAAGTACCTTATGCTCAGTTGTGGTGTAGTTTTATTCTATCATGGTTATTTTTTTGCCCATGAAATAAATGGGATGATCCATTTTTCCTTCACCTGGTTGTGTTAAAATGGCACTGATTGCAGTACCATAGACATCAACATAGAAATGGTAGGGAGGCTCCTAGTTAGGAAATTTTTAAATTGATGTACTTGTTAGTTTGAGCTTCAGGTTCTTAAAATCATCCTCTTATGTTGTTCCCCAATATAATGGCCATCCTTTTACAAGATATCTTCTAGTTTTGCCATAATTTTGGAATAATTCCTTATGAACTTCTTGTAGTACCCTTAATATCTAAGGAATGTGTGAACATCCTTCTATGTTGATATGGTATAGAGCTGAGGGATTATTACAATATTTTTTATATCAATGAGAATACCATCCTTATAGATGATGTGCTTGAGAAAAGTACCAAATGGTATTAAAAAAACAAACTTATTAAGGTTTAATGAAATTTTCAATTGACTACACCTTTCAAACATAGGGTGAAAGTTATCATAGTGATCCTTCACTAACCCATATATTATCTAATCATCTAAGTATAATTGGAGGAACTTGTGAATGAAGTATTTTGAAGTAGTGATCACTACTTTAGAGAACATAGTTGGCACATTCTTCAGCCCAAATGACATCATGTTGTAAGCAAAATAACCCCATTCAATCATAAAGGTGGTTTTGGGGTTGTCTTCTTCCTTGATTTGGACTTGATGGTATATTAAGAACCCATTAGAAAAGGTGTATATATCACAACCTATGATTCCATATAATAATTCATTGATGAATGAATTTGGAAAGGGGTCAATTACATAGGTGGCATTCCATGGTTTGTAGTCAACACAAATCTAGATGCACCTATTGTTTTTGATGTTGATGACCAAAGGGCTAACCCATTTAGATTATTATATGGGTTATATGATGCCTATGGATATCATGCCATAAATTTCGATCTTCACCTTGGTGTAAATATTTGGGTTCATCTTGTAAGGTCTCTTCTTGATGGGTCTTACACTATCGACTAGTTTGATGCTCATCTTCCTGAGGGGTGGGTGTTTTCCTTTCATATCTCTATATTTTTGAGGGAATAAGTCTTGGAATTATTTCATGATATCCACAATATGTTCCAATTTCATGTCATACCAATAGGCATCTAGAGTGGTGATCTTTATTTCTCCTTTTTAACTAATATCTACATTTGTGGTTCTTAATGGTGCTCAATAGGTTTCATTCTTCTCCTAGTGTGAGTCCTTGATTTTATACTTCCCTTGGTTTTTTCTATCTAAATTTGGGTAGGGTATTATTATTTTGGGGTGTTATCCTTAACTTGACACACTAACTTACTTTTGTCTATCAAATTCTTCTAGTAGTGTTCCTTCTACGTCTCATCATCTTCATCAATAGAGTCATTTCTAAGAGTTTGATATTAGAATAAAGTTGGTATCACTAACCCTTTTTTGTTGAGAATGTCTTTTATGTGCTCCTCCAATATTTTATTATCTTTAAACATTGATATTAAAACTACCTATAGTGGCTCAATCAATTCAAGTTTTTGCAAAGAAAAGGAGAAGGTGTGAACAAACCAATCCTTAAGGGAATCCTAGTTGGCCATCTCATGATGCATCTAATTGACTATGTACCATGCCCATGTATAAGTATTCAAGTTCCTATAGAAGTCATACACCCATAGTTATTTATAGTGTTTTTATTCTAAACAATCCATGTTTCTTTTTAAAGATGTACATGTATGATAGGGTTAGAGTCACCAGATTAGGCTAAAATATGTAGGTCCTCATTGCTCTTTCCAAACCTAGTACAAATAGTTGCCTTTAAATCCTACCAAGTTGGAAATCTAGAATTTTGCACTCCCCATCAATGATCAACAATTCCTTCAATGTGTATACTAGTACACCCATTCTATCCACCTCTTTTAGGATGTATGACTCAAAGTCATGAATATAATTTTAAATTGGATTACTCCTTTAATATCTTAAGATCATTGAAAGTTTTCCCTTACTAAGGTAGTACACTATTTTTCCCTTTTCTTCATGTAAGGGACCCATATTTTGGAGGTACACTCGATCTATACCTAGCCTATCTTTATTAATTTTATCACTTTTACATACACCAAGTGACACCATTAACCAGTGGTCTCATATGCGTCCTTGACCCATCGATTATTAGCAACATTGGTGGTGGCTAAGGATGATTGTCCTTCTCCAAAAGAGAGAATTTCTTGATTATCTAGGTTTAGAGTCTTATCACCTTACATTATGATGTTATAAATGTGGTTGATCTTATCTTTGATGTCCATACTTTTGACATAGAGGGATCTTTGGTCATTTGAGAGGGGTATAAATACCCTCTCCTTTCCATTATTAAACATCATGTAACACCTATTGAAGTGCATATATACATTATTTTCATAACATAAAGGCCTTCTTAATAATATCAAGTAGTTATCTACTTTTCTAACTCACTCACTTCAAAGTCAATGTGGAATTCAACACCATTATATATGCAACTATGCTCTTCAAAATCCAAATAGGATATGCTCAGGTCTTATTGTCTATGAATATTACATGAGGGGAGGGTCTCCAGGATGGCCTACCAATCTTTTGTCAATCATTCTTGGTTAGGATGTTGACCTCAATGCCTGTGTTGACAAGAACCTCATAAATAGACCATCCATAAATGGTGGCATCCACTAGGAGTTATTTATCATAATTTACATTTTATGTATGCCAAACTTCTCATACTCTCTCCATTCATGGTGTAGTGACTTCAAATTGATTTTTACCTACATAATTTAAGATTAAGTTATTCAATAAGGTCAATATTCCCTCTATCTATAGGAGACATAGGATCTCAGTTAATTCTTGTATCTCAATTTTTTCACTATCTTGCTTCTTACGAGAGGAATTAACCTATGTTTATAGGTCTTGCACTAATTGCAGATCCCCTTGTAGGTTTTGAATGACACTTATAGCTTGATAAAGTATATCTTTCTATCATATTGGGTCTAGGTATGGCAAAACTTTGGGTTTAGTTTATATTATGTACTCACTCATTAAAACCCTTATCCCCATACTTAAGGCATAACTCAGGTACTATAGTAATTGGTAGTTGAGTGGTGAATCCACTATGAGTAATATCCTATACCTTGACTATCTTTATGCATGTAATTTATACCTTTAGGGTCCATTTTTTTATTTTCTACTTTTTCATGTTCAGTTTTGCATCCTTATCTATACTAGGCTTGCCTTGGGTCAGATTTTCATATAGGTCAGGGCATTATTAGACCTTATGGTACCCTTGAAAACACCCACACATGGGATGTGTAAGGAAGTAATGTTGATAATACTCTATTGAGACACATTTATAACATGAGAATGGTAGGAACCTTCCATAACCGCATCTTTTTACCCACCCTTTGGTACCTAATTACATACCAAAGTCTATGTTTTATTGGCCATGGCCCTCATTACCTTGGTTAGCCTTCCATATGACTATTACTATGCCTTTTCATGCACCTTTTTCCATGTTCTTATGCATTTAATCAATCACCCAATAATTAGAAATGGTAGGGGTGTTGGCATCACACAATTAATAATAGATAGTTTTGTTGACATATATGGCATGTTACAATAAAGGGAAGTTACAAACGTCATGTGCCTCTCGATAGAGTTTGTAACTTAGAATCAGGGTGTGCACATTCCTTCATGGGAAGTTAGTCCTATTATGGCCCTCTAATTCATAGTTGGTTCACCATAGTCCACTTTGAATGTCATGTAATGAGATGGCAATAATATTTTATAGCTAGGAGGCCATAGATTTAATTTGTGCTTCCATAAATGGGCTAATCCTATTATTTGCACTTTTGAATACCTTATCTTTGAGCATGAATTCAAGTGCTTCTCGAGGGTCATTAAAATTCTTCATGGAAATCACTCTTTAGAATGACTCCAAGAACCCCTTAAAGAACCATTGTGCATACTAAGAAGGATGAATATCATATGGGAGCTTCGATAGGAGATTTTTAAACCATGCATCATATAGGTGCACACTTTTTGAGATTTTTTGGGTAATCTCTTTTAGCCTGATGATGTTCTATTATTCAAACTCTAGAACCTCAAATTATTTTTGAAATACATCCTTCAAGGTATCATAATAAACCATGGCTTGGTTAGGATCAGATTTAATATACTAGTTATGGGCATGATCAAGTAAAGTAGTTGAAAAATGTGTAACATTGTGACCTAACTAGGTTATGCCTCACATGTGCCACTATATTTCACACTTCAACACATGTGTTATGGCATTCTCCATACCATAATAATCTAGTAGGTGCATAGCCATTTTGTAATAGATATATTATGGGTGGTAGTTGATATTTGAGGCACTTGTCCTCCCAATACCTATCTTGGTGGTATTCCTCCAACACTTTCATCCATAGGGTTGTGCACTGGTCATGTCATTATTGTTGGTGTAGTTGATGTCATTAGAGCTATGTTACTCATTTATGGCACTGAACCATTTCCTATAGGTTATTTCCCCCTTGCATTACTAGCATCGGTTGAGTTGGTATGTTTGTATTCAAGTTTTATTGTGGTGATCTAGTGCCTAATGGTCTAGAGATAGTTGCACTCACCTCCTTGTATGGAATAATTTATTTGATCAAAAAGTTGTAATCCAATTTTTAAAAACATTTAATATCTAAGTCATTAATAGAGTTAATTATTAATTCTATAGTTTCTTCAAGTGGTGGATCTAACATATGACCATGCACCATAGGTTCAAAGGGGTAAGTGCATCAAGCATATATATACTCACCAAATTCTATTAGAACTCAAAAAATTCCATGCTAATCAAGTGTTGAGATAGATTCATTAATTTTTTATATCTCTCAACCTTGCACTACTGTATTTCAAGAGATCCTTCCCCATGACCTTCTCACTTACTATAATTTCTCTCGACACTTCTAGGTTCTAGATCTTCCATCAGTTAGTGTTGTCTCATATTATAGGTATATCTTCTAAGCTTTAAGGGATCAATTTGGTTATCCCCTTCTATTATGTCTCTTCTACACATACCCTTATCCTCCTTTTGTGTTGCTCATATGAAAAAGGACTTTAACCTTCCATCCCCAAAGTTTAAAAATCATAATCCTCTCTATCTTTTTGATCTCTACACTAAACTCATTGACAAACTTGCCTCTAAGATCATGAAAAAATTGGTACTTTATTTCCTTAGGGCACATGTATGTTGAAACTATGAACTCAAGTATGTATCTATTCATATATCCTTTCCACCATTTATCTATTGATGTAGTATAAGTAGTATACAAGGTCTCAAGCCTCTCTAGGTGCTCCTTTTTCCACTCATAGCATTGTCCATAAATTCTTCTTATATGGTTTGAATATGCAGCTAACCATTGGTATACATGCTTAGGTAACTCATAGAGAAAGGCCTCATACAAAGCATGATATATCTTATCCTAAACCCATCTTCTTAACTTTTGTTCATGGTAGGTTGAATGCTTCAACTCAAAGATATTTTCCACCTATTGTATCTAGTGCTCAATGTTTTATAAATAAATTTGGTACATCATTCTATCACACCATCACAGTAATAAAATTCAACATAGGTCCCAATAATGGAACCAAAATGTTGTATAAAAGATCATAAATCTATCTTAGTTGGTTTATGGTTTACTTCAACTAGGAATAATCATGGGATATTCCCTTTGTACTTAGTATTTTAACACTCAGTTTAATCAACATCAAACCACATAAGGCATAGGCTTATGCACTCACCTGAAGCACAACTAAGAAGGAATTAGAGCCCATATTAGGCTATTTTTTCCATGGTGTGAGACTTTAATTAGGGGACTTTCTCAATCCATCAAAATTGATAGGTAGATTTATAGGTGCAAGCCTTTCATGGACTAATCCTAGTGTCATGTGGGTGATTGAAGGGTTAAAAGTTTGTTTTCTCTCAACTACTAATGCTAGACACATTCTCTTAAAAAGGATAGGAACATTTGGTACAAAATCTAAACTCATTCTCTATATAGAGTTATGATGATGTCACCATTTATTACATGGACTCCATTAATGAATCCAACTAGAGAATTTGTATGATTGATAAATAACATGTTTTTATTGAAATTAAAACATTACCTACATACAAATTTCCTTAGTACTTCAAACAAAAAAATGTACACCAAAAAAAGTATGTAATAGTATTTACCATTAATCAAAGTTAAAAATAGATTATAGAGTTCATAACATAATATTTGTTTAGTTCATAACATTCAATAACATAGAGGCTCACAGATGAGCTTGGGCACATACAAATGGAGCCTTCATGGCTTCCATAATATTCTTATGACTAAAGGCTACCAAAGCAATGTCTACATAGGAATCATTTTGCCAAAGTTATTTTATAATTCTTTGCCTTTCTACTTCATTTGGATGAATCTCCTTAAATAAAGTTTTAGGAGCATCTTCACCAGGGTGGAATTTACTCGCTAAGGTCCAATCTAGAGCTTGGTCATCCTAACCATTAGCTCCATGAATTTAAAAATTCTATGTTTCAGTCAACACATCTTACCAATCCTAAAATATGCCCTAAAAATCTAATAAATAGTTAGCTACTTGTCAGTTGATGCAAGATATGCCCTTTACCCTCCATCAAGAACCAAAATTCCCAAAGGATAACTACTACACAAAATGATTCATTCATGCCTAGGTGGATTTCATGTTGGCATGAATCTTATACATAATGAGTTAGGGGCCCAACATGGTGTGCCTTGATTTAGTCTATGTGCATGCATTGGGTGATTCCTTATGCATTATTCTTGAATCCATTCATATTCATCTGTCATAATTGTTATCATGGTATTTATCATTGGTGCATTATTTTCAATTATTTATTGGATCATGTGTCAGTCCCTATGCATCTTTTGGTTAAGTTATCATGGTGTTTTATATCATGATGCCTACCATCATGTGTTATAATAAAAATCAGCTTGAGAAGTCTTACAAGCAATGCAGCCATGATATATCTCCTTGACACCTAAAAAATCCCAATCTACCCAAATCATTCCCCATATACAGAGTAATTAAATCATGAAATAATTTTAATCCTTGCTAGTTTAGGTGTGCATCTCCGTACTAGCATGTTAATCAAATCCATCTTTCTCCTTTGTACCAATTTACCATCATCATTCGACCAATGATTATACCTAAATCTAGGCCAATCATTATGTCTCATCCCATTTATGCTTCTAATGATTATAACCACCTTTGGGCAAATCATTAGGTATCATCCCACCCATAGAGCTAGTGATTATAACTGCTTATCGACAAATCATGGTGTCATTACCTTTGTTTTACCCAACTAGGGAATGTTTTCATTGTGATAATTCTTATAACTTCCTTTAGGCAAACCAATATCTCTATCTACCTAAATGGGGCATGTTTCTATCTTGCCAATGATTATAACTGCTTGTGAGCAAATCATTATTTTCCCTTTCATGTTTATAACTATCTTTGGGTAAATCATTCTCTTGTTACCCTAATCCTCTTTTCAAATATTATAACTATATTTGGAAAAATCATTACCTTTTTTATCCCACTTATGATGATTACTATAATCACCTATGGAAAAATCATCTTGTTTATTTGCCCAACTAGAGTAGATCCATATGACACTGATTATAACTATCTCTGGGTTAATCAATCTCTTCCACCCAGTTTTATCCTTGTGGTCCCATTATTTCCTCCTTTTGAGGGACCGATCATCGAACCCTTTTCCAATCACTCCCTCAAAGGGGAAACTATAGTTCAACCATTATCATTGAGTTCATAGGCATACAAGACATATTCACTCTTTGAGAAGATGTCACTGTGCCTATATCCTACAATGCACTCACAAATAGGGGAAAACTATAGACACCTAAAACTGGTCACAACTGGCCTTCAACCAAACTTTAGACCACTTCCTACCAACTATTGTAAATTAAGCCTAAGAATCACTAAACATCCAAAATTTACTTGTGCATCACTCATCAAAGCTTAGAACCACATTGAGACATCCTTAATTGGGGTATCTTACCATATACAATAATAACCTCTCATAGATTAATCCCTAATCACCTTGTGACATCACAACTATCAATTTGGCCTATAGACCTATTGAGTGGGGCACTTTCACACTTAAATAAAATCTTGAAAGAGATAAAAAGATAATCTAAATAAATTAACAAACTAAACAATATTAAATTCCTAGTTTAATTATCCATTTGTAATTAATAAATATCTAAAAAAGGAAATTCAAAATATCCTAGCCTTTCATTATTGCCTTTATAAGTTGTCAAGCTCTTTGAAAATATTGTAAACTATCTAATATAATATCCATGCCTAGTAATTGTAAATCATAATTACTTGACAACTATTAACTCTATTAGAGTTAAATTTGACTTACATCGGTTTAATTTGAAGCTATTATAAGCCTTAACTCAACCCTAACTCACCTTGGATGAGAGTTAATTCTTAAGGCTATAAATACAAGGCCATAACTTTTCATTTCTAAGATTAGATATTGTAGAGTTATTATGAAAGTTTTGCTCCATATAAATAATGAAATTAAGTTTATAATACCAAATTATTAATCCAATCAATCACAAGCCAAGGTATCAAGGAGAAAAAGAACTACACAACCTCCATTGCCAAAGACTTCTTGAAGAACAAGCTAAGTTAGCTACTCAACAAAGCATTCAAAGCACCCAAGGAAGGTAAAATAGTTATTATATTTTATGTTTTAGTTGTGCTTTCATTTATATTTTGTTACTACACTCTCCATAGTATATATGCTAGGAGTGTAAGTGTCAGTGTGCTTATTTGAGTTTTATTTTCTTGAACTAACACTATACTAACCTCATTTCTTAGATTCATATGATCACATGTGTTACCTTTCTTTTTTTTATTTTGTAAAACATGATTGTGGTGTCATTACCTTCTAATGGGTATTTAGGTTAGGTGATTTGGCTTGATATCCTAGTATTTGTTCCAAACCTCAATTATCTAATGGAGTATACACATTGAGGGGTGTACCATAGTAAATGCCTAAGTATTTGTATTTCAAAAACACCATGACATGAAGATTATAATCTAATACAATACACATGGTTATTTTTGGTCCATAAAAGAATCCAAGAATCCAATGGTGTGATCACTAAGAAGTCACAACTAGCATGGTCATGAAAGGACTAGACCCTCTAGTGAATAGCCATTTTTGTATTTCTTCATTGATGGAATTTGAGCCCACATATTGAAAGGTATAAATGGGCCATTTAGTATTTCAAATTATAAAAAATATATCATAAGACCTATCATCTATGAAACCTCACTAATTTATATATTATAAAAATAAAAATCTCCTTAAGATTACCTATCACATATGAACTGTGAGAGAGGTTGGGTCTTTCACATTTAATTATTTAAACTTTTCCTCTCATAGTGAGTATATTGATGGGTCAGTGATTCCATTACAAACCCAATATACCAATAAAATAGAGTAGTCTTATATATTTTTTCTTGAATGTTATGTTATAATCATCTTATATTCAAACCAAGTACAATAATTCAAAACTGAACCAAGTCAAACATTTTCATATCGCTTTTGAGCGAGGAGGCATAACTCTACCCAATTTTGGGGCCATTATTATCTCACATAAATGTTATGCTACCAAATTTTAATATTATGTTTTCCACTTGGTACCATTACGATGCCCATTTTAAAACAAACCAAATTAGGTCTATTTTGACCCAAAGCTAATTGGGAATCAATTGTCAACATGTGGTCTATTTGGGTGCCATTCCTATTTTAGTTAAATTTTAAATTTGATTCAAACCTATAAATGGTCAATATTCAACCAAATTCAGATTCAAATAAATTAAAACATTTAAAAGTCAAACCTTTAACCAAGTCAACCTTTGAAAGTCAAGTGCTTCCCTTTGACTAAATCAAATTTGGTCTATTTCGACCAAATCAAGTAAATCAAGTCTATTTGGACCAAGTTAACCAAACTAAGCCAATCAAGCCAAATTGGGTCTATTTTAACCAAATCATATCAATTTCAAATTAGTTCATCACATTATAATTCAAATCATTTCTTGAATTTTCATTTAATCTCTCACACCTAATGGTTGGCAATGATAGAGTTATATCATCCACCCTTTCATTAATTTTAATTACATCAATTTATTATACCCTATTTGGGGCCAAACCAAACCAAACTAAGCTAATTACATTGAATCAAGACTACACTCTTTTGGAGCATTTCAATCAAATACCAAGACTACCCTTTTTCAACCCATTTTAATCGATTACCAAGACCAACCTCTTTAGGCCTATTTTAATCAAATATCAAGACTACCCTCTTTGGGACCATTTAAATCAAATACCAAGAGAACCTTCTTTGGTACCATTTCAATCAAATATAGAGACCACCCTCTTTGGGCCCAATTATATCAAAGACCAAGTTTCCCCTATTTGGGCCTAATTTATTCCAATTCCATCCCCTTACATGTATCCTTTCTTGGGGGAATTTGTCCAAGTTTAATCTGAGTCATGGCATCTCACTATCCTAATCTCATTCTAGAATCATTGGTCTTTATCCAATAGCTATTCCATTTAGCACCTACTCTTGAAATTTCATTAAAAAACCAATCTACTCTTAGAGCCATAGTAAAGCCAATCATTACCCCTCTAAAGGACATTATATATTATATACCTAAGTTCACTAAGTCTGATAACTATTAGATCGACATATGTCATGATCCCCTTCCCAAGCATGATCATAGTTACCCACTAAGTTTGATAACTAATTTATTGAGATATGTCATGATCCACTTCCAAATTAAGATTAGATTCATCCAATTTCAATTAAAGGTCAATATTATCATCTCATTATAAAAAAAAATAGCAAATTGCACATCTCTGACCAAACCTAAACCATTCTTGGTTCACCCCTATTTGACAAAGGACCTCTATTTGATGAAATACCCATCTTTGATGAGAATATATTTAAACCCATTATTGAGAAACCACCCATATTTATTCCATTACTAAACATCCCCCATTTTATAAATTCCCTTCATCCCAAAGCCTTCTTTTTGAAGTGAAAATAAAAAATTGTACTTGTAGGAAACATAATTCAATATGCCATCTCTATGGCCACATATTCATTAAAAATAGGTTCCATTTTAGAACCAACATTATCATCATCATCATTAGAATCAAATTATATTTTATAACTAATATCATAATCAAATTTCATTTTAGAACCAACATCATATTTAGCATCAAAATCAAAATTATCATTGGCATCCACATTAGAAAAAGAATCAATGGTAATATCCACATCAAATCTAAAATTAACATTAGTGTCAACATCATATTAATATCCACTTGAAACATAATCTTTTTCAAAATCAAAATATATTAGTATATATTATGACATTGAATATACACTCCTACCAAATCCACTTGAGTAAGAATCAACATATATTAATATTTATTTTGACATCTACTACATAATTTTGGTAGACCCACTTAAAAATATTTCTGATCCTTATTAAAAAATTCAGGACATTTTCCTTAGCATCAACAAAAGTTATCATAGTAGCTTCTATGATAATTATACTACCTTTTACCCTTCCATTACCATTATATATCCCTTTAACATTAAGCAGCCTAGTCATTATATTGATATTCCACCTCCCAGATTAATTGATTTGGGCTGATGAAAACACACATTATTGGCATATTTCTATGGCAAGATATCATCTAAATAATTTCTAAAATCCAATTAAAAATTCAAGGAAAAGAACAATCTCTTAGTAAAACCTTGTTTGAGGCACTAGCAAATAATCAAAGTCTAAACTTAGCATATTGTAGTGAAACATTGTTTGAGGCACTAGATGATAAAAAAAATTAAAATTCAATGTCTCTTTGTGAAACATTGTTTAAGGCACTATGTGATAACCAAAATAAAGAATAATTTTTTGGCAAAAACCTCTTTGACATGCCAATAGATTATCAAATTAGTTCTTCATTACTTCATGAAGACATTATTGAATTCAGTATCAACACAACAAATAATCCAAAACATATTCATATTTCATCAACTCTCAATATTATCCTTGTGGTCTTATTAAGAGAATTTTTAGAGGTATTTAAACCCACCACAAGAAATATTATGTTTAATCTAGAATTAGAAATAATTTGTGTGAATGAAAATGCCAATCTTCATTTTCCCCCCAATAATTATACATTATATTTTTATCCTATTATTAATTCAAATCCTATATTGCATTACCAAATTAGATCATTTATCTAATGCCTATCCTTTTTCACCCTTCCCAATAACACTATTTTTAAAAGAGACTATAAAAATACATTTTTTAGATTTTTGGAGGAAGTATAATCAACAACCAACGAATATCATGATAGCAATAGTGTAGTTCACACCTACAATAGTATCCTAGTAGAGAAACTATTCCAAGTGGGTATTGGCTATAAATCAAAGGGTTATCATTATGCATCTTGTAATCCTCAATTGAGTTTAAATACTAAAAAGTAAAAAATAAAAAATAAAAAATAAAAAAATAAAAAAATAAAAAATAAAAAATAAAAAATAAAAAATAAAAAATAGAGAGAGAAAGATAAATAATTCATCTAACTCTAAAAACCATGCTTTGTGGCACCTTAGGTAAGAACCATGATAAAAACCAAGTTTCTAGAATCATTCATAAGTAACATGTTGTATGTAAGTACCTTGACACTTGCATACATCCTAGTTTACATTGAAGACCAAATGATTACATACCTACCATTTTGGCCATTCCATTCCATTCATCCCATCCCATCTTATTGTGACCATTAGTCTTCACATCTGGACCTTATTATGAAAGTAGAAGGTATAATGAGACATATTTAGGAAATATTTAAGCATATTATCATCATGACATTGTAAAAACTAAAAACATTTGGTTATCATGTGACACGGTCCTTGGATATTCCTAGTCCTTTATATCATTATAATCCATTATAATCTAGAATTATCTATTCATCCTTAATTTATTATAATCTCCCATTCTAGGATAACTACAATAGCCCAAAGTCTATTTAAACTATGTAGGCAATGCTCAATCACATCAAGTTTCTAAGATCAGCTCAACCACCATTCTCCCATACTCTCATTATTTTTTGATTCATTATCCATTATAGTGCTAGAACACATCTTCCATTTGTTAATGATCTTTTGTGTATATTTATTCCAAAAATAATCAAAACATTACAAAGTCCTAAAACCCTAAAAAGTTGGAAAAGTCTTACAATCTCCATGAGATATATAAATCCACAAAAACCTAAACATTTTAAAAGGCTTCAAATATCCATGAGAGATATTAACCAAAAAATTCAAAAAAAAGGTCTTGTCCTAAATATAGTCATTATCTTTGATTTTATTATTGATCCACTCATTTGAGAAACCATTGGGATGAGTCATTCCCTAATTTACCCTACTAGGGAAGATTCATTATTGGTTCCAATCATTTTAACTATCTTAAGATGTGTATTTTACCCCATAAGATGTGTCCATACCTTGCATGTATCTTTGCTTGGGGGAACCATCCATTTAATCATCTTATTGAGACTTCACACATGGATTTTGACTTGGTTAATGATAAGATTATTTCTAGTTGCTTTTATTTTTAGTTTTATGTGTATGTGTTTACTTATTTTCTTATTTATTTGATTTCATTATTTTGTCTTAACTCAGTCCATATGTGTCTATAGGGTTATTCCTTGCACTTGTATTTGAGCCCATCCATTGGCATATGACTATAGTTTCATCTTGATTTTTCCATATCATGGTGCATTTGTGTCATTTTTCCATTGGGTTAGGAATCATTCCTTATGCATAGCATGGCTAGGCATCATGGTGTTTTATATCACGATGCATATTATTAAGTGCTAAATTAATAATCAAGTTCTTGAGTATTATATACGATGTCACACTATCATGTTAGTATCTCCCTTTAAAAAATTATTCATTATCTAATCAAATCATTTCAGCCATCTTTGACCACATCACATTTTCCTTAATAAAATCAAAATAATTGAACATCCATGTTATATATATATATATATATATATATATGTTCATCAAGACATGAATATTTGAATGAGCATGTAAAAAAAGAGTGATACACGTTGGTCCATCATTATTTATATTTTATTAATTGTATTCTTCATTCCTCATCCCATTTATCCTAATTTTTAGGTAAAACTACATAACCTTGAGGTCCATTTGGACTATGTAGGCAATGCTTAGTTACATTTAGTTTTTGAGGTCAACATAGCCACTATTTATTTGTTTTTGTTTAACCATCATTGTCTTCTCCCAATCATGTCTATCATCACTTTAAGCATTATCATGTGCCTAGTTTTTTGTGGTTTCTTAATCCTTTGAAAATTCATTAAACCATCATGTATACACATAATATTTTATAAAAAATTATCACTTATTGACACTTTGTATCTTGAAATAACCCATCAAATCTCATTCTCTTTGAGTGCATGCCTTAAGGGGTACATTGGGAAAGGGGTGGGTAGACCATTGGTTCTTCATAATATAGTTTTCCCTTTTGTCACTTTCCATCTACACACTTATCTCCTAGAACCATTTACCCTAAGCTTATTCTTCTTATTTGTACCCATTCCAAACATTTATCATGTTTTATCCTCCTTTCTCTTTCCTTGACCCCCTTTCATTAGTTGCATATACTAGGTTGACTAGGTTCCTTGTATACTTTTCAACATCTAATTACTATACAGGGTCAATAGGGTTTACCTTGTACTATTTAGAGTATTTTTCACTTGGATTTTTGTTATCCATTCAATTGACCTATCTTGGGGCCTAGTTATTTACCTCTTAAAAACATACAAGGTTGACTGGGTCGACCCTATAAAACCAACATATTTGAAAGGATTTAGGGAAAAATCCATTTATAGATACAAGTTTATTTCCAACCATTTTAAATAAGATAATAGAAGAAGAATAAGTACCAATAAACATATACTTATTGACCATTCTACTTGAGGAATAAGGCTTAGGTTTCTATAATTTATTTGGAGATATGGATCTTATTTTGTGGAGTAGTCTTATGGATGCATAGATAAGTTGTGTAGCTTAGAGATGATTTGTCTTTTTTATCCTTACATACCATAATAATCTCTTGAGAAGCACCTTAGCCAAGGGAGTGATTAAGGCTCAGAGGTTCATTTTCAAAGGTAAGTATTCATAAATTTATTTCTCCTTTATAAGAGTAGATACATAATGCAATTTTACTTCTCTCCCATGCATTAGGATTCTGTATACATTGATGTGAGTATATGTCTTCTATGCATGTTTAGTTTAGTTTGTTTTGTTTCTAATGCCCACTTTGTGCCACAATCTTTGGTGTACACTAGATTAGATTTGATTTTTTGTTTATTAAATATATAGTTAACATTAAACCTAGAAATATTTTAGGGTTGTGTGATTTTGTTAGAATGTAGGATTTAGAAGCCTTCCTAGCATGGTGTGTTATGACATGTGATCCCTTAATCAGGTCTAATAGATCCCCATATTGCTCATTCCCCCACTTAAAAAATGTATTTCCAATCAAAAGTGCAGGTATGATCTATCTTATTTGAGTTAATATTTATTTATAGACATGATGCATTTTTTATTGCATACATTCTAGTGAACCTGACATGAACTAACCCTTACAAGTTTTGTTTACCTTATTTCATTTATTTCATTCTTTCATCATTATATTTATCATATATTTGCCATAGTGGATTGACTCTGTTGACCTAGTATCTAACTTACATGTGCAATATTTTAAGTACAGGCTACTGGATCAACCCTAACAACCTAGTATATGTTTTAAGCTTTTCAGACATCTAGTCTAGACTACTAGGTCAACCTAGTCAACCATATATATTTTAGGCATTCAGCAACACGTTTCTATAAATCTTGGTCGATCTAGTTGACCTAGTTAGTAAAATTTTTAGACATATATCAAGGTTCTTGAATAACAATATTCATTCTCTACATCCATGATCCACCAAGGTTCCTTTCTATCTCCTTGTCTATTTATTTACAGTCTTTCTTTTTACAGTTTGTAAAAATTGCCACCACATAGTCAACTAGATTGACCCTACCAACCCAGTTCTAAGTTCTATGTGATGTCTAGATAACTAGATCGACTCTACTAACCCTATTCATTTTTAGACCTTACTTCCATAGTATAGGTTCGGCCATGTCAAACTTGTTCTATATTTTTTGCATACACTATTAACTATATCAACACTAAACCTTGTTTTAAAGTTTAAATTAACCTTATATGCTAGTAATTAGCTCACACTTTATTTTCTTGTTACTTGCATGCTTAGAATAGATCACATAGTTTAATTAGGTGGTTTTAAATTAATTATTTAGTTTGACTATTTTATATTTTATGTACACATGAATAAATCAAAAAATCTAAATAAGAATTTTAATATTTTATTAACCAAGGCCAACCTACTTAGATTTCATTACCAAGGGGAAGCTAACTTGATGTTCTAGTCGAGTATAAGGTGTGGCTAATGGTATATTTTGGCTAAGCACCTAACACCCTTTATCTCTATGGTGTGTGAAGTGAGGGGTAGGCCCCAATACCAAGCTTATATCATTACCACTATAGATCCCTTTCAGTCTAAACTTCTTGAAAAAACCCTTATATTGCTTTTTAGTTCCTTGCTTACATCCAACTTCCCATCACTTTTAAAATTATATTATAATTATCTAATAAACATTCAGGTTGACCAACTAGTTAAGCTTTTACTTTCCAAGTTGATTTCTTGCTCTTTGCTCAATTATGTGTTGTATTGTAAAAACTTGCATTATCCATGTTGGTGAAAGGTTTTGTGATATGTGTCTCGATTAGATTAACCTCATTGACCCAATTTATTGTCTGCTTATTTCATTTTTTTTCTTTCAAAAGTACTTGCAATTTTTTTCCTATTTCAACCTATTAGGTTGACATTGCTAAACCTGTATATTTTCATCTTACTAGGTTAACATTGCCAACCCTATACATTTTTTAGCCTACTAGGTTGACACTACTGAACCTATACATTTTTCATCTTAATGGGTCAACACTACCGACACTATACATTTCACTCTAGGTTTATCTTGTTCCTCTTTTTAGCCAATTTTGTCCTTACTTTTTCTCCTATCTTTCTGATATCCACTCCTACTTGGAATCATGAAGCCTCTTATCAAATTATTTCTTGATAGTCTCAACCCATTTTGAATATACATGGGTTGTTCTCTCCTACCCCACCTATCCACCATAGAATACAACTCTTTATGGTATAATTATTCATCACATGGTTCTAAATCTTCTCAATCTTGATCTACCCCATACCATATAGTAGATCTAGAGAATCTTATTAGATAAATCCAAAACCATGATAATCATATACCTTATACCAGTTTTACACCTTCTAAACCTAGAATTCATAAACTCATCAACCCATCTACATCAAATGTCATAACCTCACATTATGTTCCACATCTTACTACTAATGTTCACAATCCTCTTGTTACACCCATAACAAGAGAACCTAGTATTATCACTTCCCAAATTAACATGGTTGAAACCACTCAAATTGATAATATAGATGGTTCCCAATCATTTAAAAACATTTATTATAATACTATTTACACTCCTAACAATAATGGTGGATTTACCAAGATTATTTATTCTTTTACCACACTTAAGACAACTAACACTAATATTGGGAATCCTCCACCTGCAAAAAATCCTCCTCCCAATAACACTAATAATCCCACTCCTATCAACACAAATACCCCTCCTACAAAAACCAACCCAAAAATTGATACAACCTAGCTTATTGCACAAGTCATACAAAAAATAAACATCATTTAAATAACCAATCAATCTCAAATGATGAACATGCAAAAACATTTATTAAACATGACTATTTAACCACCTCAAGTCATCATGTCTCAACCAAATCCAATTTTTTTCCCTCATCCTCATAGAGATGCTAATGGGAATATCATCCCTCAACCTCCAATTAATAAAAAAATTCTTTAACATCTTCAAAATAAACCTTTATCCCCATTCATTGCATCCATAGATATTGGAAACATTTCTCCAACTAACACATATAATGGGACTAAGGACCCTACTATATTTCTTAAGTATTTTGGTAATCTCTATAAGGAATGGGTCAAAACTAACACCTTTTCTACCACCAAGATATTATCCAAAAAATTTGTTGGTGATGCACTTGAATGGTACAACCAAATTCCTAGACATTCTATCTCATAACTAGATGACCTTCCTAAAAACTACCTTAGTCATTTCATCAATGCCAAGAAACTTCCTAATGAATCTGCTCATACTTTCACCAAATGATGGAAGTCTCTCACTCATAAAGTGGACCTTCACATTAAGGATGACACTTTTTTAAAACTATTTGTCACATCTCTTAAGTCTCCTATTCAATAAATTTTTTGATTCATTTCCCCAAAAACTTTAGAAGAAGCCTTAGACCAAGAAAAACAACAAGACTTTATTATTACTCAATTTAAACCATCTTAAACACCTACTAAAAAACATTTTCCATCATTTTATCATAACATTAATTCATCCAAGCCTCCCCAACCTCAAAATGGAACATCCAATTTATCTATTTTAACCCAACCCACCCTCCCTTATGTCTAGAATGACTTAAGAATAAATTTCCACCCTCTAAACCCATGAGCTTTGATCCTTCCAAACCTCCTCCAAAATGGTATGATCCTGATAATTTTTGTTGGTGGAATGCTAATATAGGTCATTCTCATGAGTCTTATTGTGATATTCACCATTTTTTTGTTTCTTCCTTGGTTGATTCACATTTAAATATTTATACTCTCACAAATAAAAGTTATCAAGACTATCTTCAAGCTTCTCAAGGTCAATATCAAGAACCACAATCACATCAACATCAACTACCCATGAACAAAAGAAATCATCCTATACCTATACCTCATCTTCTATTTTTTTTCAAACCATAGTTGATCCTTATTCTTGCACTAATAAGGAAAAAATAGCTAACATGAATAATTTTAAACATATCATTACATCCATTGAGCCTTAACTTCTTAGGTCACATGAACCAAATGAGTACCTAGTTTAAATTACTACTCCAATGCATACCATAAATGGTCCTCCTTTACCTCCTTTATTTATTCATACCTCTCCTACCCATCATATGTCACATTCAACCTCCTTAAAATCTCACAAACTAATAGATTTTCCTATCTCTAAATGCACCTAACAACCCAATGCAAATCATTTTAATGGTTCAATGTTACCTCACTCTAGCTCACATGTTGGGAAAGCTTGAGATGCCCATCCACATATCCATTCAAACTTTGGGTCATCTTGTGATGCCCATCCCTACATCCAATCACCTATTGGGGCATCTTATGATCCACACTCTTATTCTACAATACATAATAACAAACAAATTCAACTTCAATAAACCTTCTGAGATTTATAGACTTGTATTTCACATGCTCATCTCTTGATATAGACGTTACCATAGATCTTACTTATTCTTTTTGTCTCATGTTTCTTTTTTTTCTTACACTTTGTTTCATTTACTTTTAGTTTATAAGCGTCATTGTCTTCCTTTACATTCTTTGGTTTTATTTCACATTACATTTGGCATTTGTTTTCATTTTTGTCTTCATATATTTCTTTTATCTTTTTATGTTATTCTTTGCCTTAGTATATTTATGATTATTTTTTCTCTTATTTAGCATTCACCCCTATGGATTTATCTTTTGTGATTTTACTATATAAGACCATGGATATGACTTGGACCTCTTCACAAAATATTACCTTTTCTTATTTTCTCATTTTTTTCAAATGTTTCTTTTTGGTACCCTCATGTATGTTTCTTTTATGAGTTATAGTATAAGACCATGGATAGGACCTGAATCTCATAAAATTATCATCTTGTCATTCCTTTTATATAAAATATCACTGATTCTTATTCTCAACTTTAGCTTTTGATTTTTTTGATAGATGGAATTTGCATAACAATCTATGTTAGCATGTTTACCTCTATTTCCCTCATTCTTATGATAAGGAATCACACTTTAATATCATTATATATTTTTTTTCACTTTGTCACATTTTTTATGATTTGAATTAATTCATATTATTTTGTGTCACTCATCTTTATTTCCCATTTCTTTCACTCCATATTGGATAAAATAAGGTCGAAGTCAAGATAGCAATTTTATTTCACCTAGATTTATGAGACTTTTAGACCCCATGCTCTTTTAAGTTATCTCTCTTAGTAACCAAGTCCCAATTATTCAAATGAAAGTCATATTTAGCACCCATATTTGGTTTTCCAAATTTGTAGGGAGGAATATAAAAAGACGTCAAAAAATTTAAAAGCTAAATCATTTTAATCAAAAGAAAATGATATCTAAGAAGCAATATATATATATATATATATATATATATATATATATATATATATATATATATATATATATATATATATATATATATATATATATATATATATCTCAAAAGTCAAAGTACACCAAGAGATGTGATTACAAGCACATCTCCTATCTCTAATCTAAGCTCAAACTCCATAGTTGGCCTCATTTAGAGCTGAGGTCCTCTTGGGTGCAATATGTTAGTAGATTGGAGTAGGAGAATTCAACAAACTCTATGGTGCTACCTAATTTCTCACACAATTACCCAATCTATGCCATAGATCGACAGCTCTATAAGGGGTCCTGAATAATGGGGAACACATTATGGGAAGGTAGGTTAGTTTTATTTTTCATGCATATAACCTTCATGGGATGATCTATATATTTTATATGTTAACCTAAGACTTGTATAGATAAGAGAAGTTATTCAAAGTCCTTAAGGTCGAAAGTCCTCTTATTTTTACAAACCTAATTTGAGTGTCTTGAATTTGATAAAAAGTTATTCTACCTTGATTTTCCCTTCATTCTCCCCTCCACCCATTTCATTTCCCTCCTTAATAGGAAAATTATTATTCCAAATCTATTTTCTTTTATTCTTTACTTCATTTTTCTTCACCTCTTAAAAATATGCTAGCACTACTTTATTTAAATTTTATCTATCCTTAGATCAAAAAAACATGTTTGAAAAACTATGGATTACAGTCTTACATCATTTATTTACCACACCACCTCATTTTCATACTAGTCATGTCATTAGGTGGTTGTGTTTTCTTACATTACCTCTTAGCATAAGCACTAAATTTGGAGTTTTCATCCTTTAGAGCTTTTGATTTTCATTTTGCCATCATAATATTATTTGATTTTTTCAAACTTCACTTATCTTATGGATGAAATTTTCCATCATTACATATATTTATTTATGTATGAAGTATTCCTCTTTGTCTCACATCTTCAATTACAATTAATTTTTAGTCTTTCATGTTTCTCTTTTTACCTATCTTACATGAGCTTAATTTTTCACTTTCTTACATATCTTTGTTTAAGTTTTATTAAATTGATATTTCATTTATCATTCATGTTTTACATGTTTCTCAATGCGATTTAGTATTATCTACATTCATTTTTTCCATTTATATTTTACATAGTTTCTAACATGATTTAATGTGCTTTACACTCATTTGTCATTCATTTTCCATCATTCGTCATTCATTTGCCTTCAATATTTAAAACCATGTCTTAACAATTATAATTTTCCAAATTTTTATAATACCCTCATATCTTTACCTTAACTCATTTTTTTATTACCATAGGCCCATGTTAAAAAAAAAATCGATTTTAGCTATATTTTGCACTAACTTCTATAGGTTCACCTAGTGTTATTCATATTGGACACCTTCACATATATTGTAGACTAATTTTTTATCTACAATATTAAGGTTAGTAAAGGTATGTGTTTTTTAATTATATCCTTTTATTTATCTTATTTTTTGCTTACTACACTTTACTTAGCATCAGTGTTATGTGTTATCATGTTTTATTCCCAAAGCAGCATCTTGTGTTGCACTTACATGACACGTGATGAGCATTTCATGGGGCATATGTATACACATAATATTTTCAAAATTCTATCACTTACTGACACTTTATATCTTGTAGGAATCCATCAAGTCTCAATCTCTCTAAGTGCACACCTTAAAG
This sequence comes from Torreya grandis, assembly GCA_037957365.1. Lineage (NCBI taxonomy): Eukaryota > Viridiplantae > Streptophyta > Pinopsida > Cupressales > Taxaceae > Torreya > Torreya grandis. Next base: position 2,938,713 of record JARHVA010001920.1, read on the forward strand.
GGTATACCAAAATAGAGGTGGGTAGACCATTGGTGCTTTATAAGATTATTATCCCTTTTGCCACTTTCCATCTATATACATGCCTCCTAAAACCATTTACCCTAAGCTTACTCTTCTTAGTTTTACCTATTACAAACATTTGTCATCTTTTATCCTTATTTTTATTACCTTCACCCCATTTTACAAGTTGAGTGTACTAGGTTGATTGGGTTGAATTTGTATAGTTTTTAGCCTCTGATTACTTTAGAGAGTTGACATGGTCAAACCTGTATTTTTTAGGGATATTTTTCACTTAGAATTTTGTTATCCCTTCGATCAACCTAGCTCGATACCTAGTGACTTACCTCCTGAAAACATATAGGGTTGACTGGGTTGACCCTTTATAATCAACATATTTATTCAAAGATCTACCTATATATACAAGTTCATTTACAACCATTTGAAAGAAGAGAAGTGAATAAGAATAAGTGTGAATGAACATCTTATTATTGACCATTCTACTTGAGGAATAAACCTTAGGGTTCCATATTTTATTTAGAGATATGGATATTGTCTTGTGGATAAGTCTTTTGGATGCATAGATAGGTTGTGTAGCCTATAGATGATTTATCTTTGCTATCTTTACATACCACAACACTCTCTTATTAAGCACCTTGGCCAAGGGAGAAATTGAGGCTCAAAAAGTTTGTCTTTAAATGAAGTATTATTAACTTTATTTCTCCTTTATAAGAGTAGATAAATAATGTAGTTGTGATTCTCTCCCATGTATTAAGATTCATATACATTGACATGAGTATATGTCTTCTATGCATGTTTAATTTAGTTTGTTTTATTTCCAGCCCCCACTTTGTACCACAATCTTTGGTGTACAATAAATTAGATTTATTTTCTTGTTTTTTAGATATTTTTTGAATTATATTTTGTTTAGGATAGTTTTGTTTATCTAGATTCCGTGAGGTGGCACTCACCTATTTAGTCAACCTAAGTTTTAGGAGGAGTTACTTACATGTAACCTCCCTTCCTACACTTGGCACACACCTCCTTGATTTGTAAGGGATTAGGATAAAAGTGTCACACATATTTAGGAGACTTATAAGGTCATTAATGGGGTCTTTAGTAACTCCCATTATTCCTCTAGCTTTATAAAAGAGCTTCTCCTCTCCTCCTTTTCTTCATTTAGAAAAATTATGCTCTCTCTTATTTTTATATTTGTGTTCTTATCTTTTTTTACATGCGGAGAAGTTCTAGAAAGTCTCTTAATAATAGCATGTATATTTTTTTGCCAATTCATTCAGTTTTCCCACTTTAAAATTTTCTCTCAATCTTGGCTTTCATTGGAGAGGTAACTTGTTCTTAGTCTTTTTATGCCTTCTAGTTTTTCTCTCACTTGCATGCTTGTCATTAAAGATATTTCTTGTGTTCAAATCCTTTCATGGTATATAGAGCCATTATCATTCTAATGAAATTTTCTTGAAAGTGTGTAGATTTTTCTAAGAAGAATTCTTTTTTTTTTTTGCAAGGGTTCTAACCCTTGCTCCAATTTTAATTAAAAAAATTATTTTCCTTTTTTTTAAAAAAATAGTAGATCCTAACCCTTTTTTAAGGTTATTTTAGCCATATTATTTTAAAAATAAAATATTTTTTTTGTGAGCATTAACAAAATATATTTGTTTTTTTCTACTCTTTCTTTTAACTTTGTATTTTTTTTTATAGAGAGAGTGATATAAAAAAATTGTTTGCTCATTCCTTTAATTGAAATATATATACTCTTTCATATTTATTTAAATATTTTTTTGTTAATTCTCTTTTTTGCAGAGATAGGGGAATGATAACCTTTTTTTTTTAAAAGTATAAAAAGATAATTCTTTTATTTTCATTAATCTAGTTCCTGTATAAATTTGCTTCTAACTTTTTTTTATAAATTCAAAATCAAATAAACAAATATATTAAATTTTTTTGGATTACCTATTTTTTTGGTACAAAAATTTATTTATGTAGTTTTTCATTTTTTTTCAGTTGTATGTCCTTTCATTTCCTTCCTCTTGATAAAGATCTCTTTCTCTCATTCATCCATCCAATCTCATTGCTAAGGCATCGACCCCCCTAGTAATTTTTTTCTTTGTTCCATCCATCTATATAACTGATCATACAAGTTTGTATGGCATCCGTACAGGGCCATATGGCTTCAATCCATAGTGTTGTGTCTGGTTCTTTAAAACTTTTACCTATTTTTCTCCTTTTCAAGGAGCCTTTGGTATAATCTTTGTCCATTATAGCTTTTGGCATCCTCCCTAATGGCTAAATCTATCAAAAAAAATTCAATTTGTTTGCTTGGGCATCAATATTTTTACTGGTATTTTTTTCTCTTTATTAGTGCCCTTCTCGTGTGTGTGTGTGTGTGTGTGTGTGTGTGTGTGTGTGTGTGTGTGTGTGTGTGTGTGTGTGTGTGTGTGTGAGAGAGAGAGAGAGAGAGAGAGAGAGAGAGAGAGAGAGAGAGAGAGAGAGAGAGAGAGAGAGAGATTAGCCTTGTCTTTTTCTAAATTTAGGTCATTTTGACCTTTTAAAAAAAACTCATTTAAGTTTATTCAAAACTTTACTTTTTAGGTGGCCTTTTTTTATTAAATCTATTTTTATTTATTTTTAATATTTAATAATATCACCAAAGCAAAGTTGCCTTTTAAAAAAACAAGAGAGGCATCTCAATTTTTTTTTAATTATCTAGTTTGCTTTAAAAAAAAATTATTCTCCACTTTTTTAAACAAAATGTTTTTTTTTTAAAAAAAAATTTAAAATCAAAACTTTTTTTAATTTTGTTAAAGTTTGAAAATAAAAGTGGAAATCTTTCATTTATGGATTTATATTTTAGACCACTTAGGCAAATTAATTTGTAATAATTTTTTTCTCATAATTCATTTCATCTCCTTTTTTTGCTAAGCTATTTTTTTGAATTGTAACATAGTCATTATTTTGTTTCTTTCCCCTCCTATGCACTTTGTGTTCACATGATTTTTTTTGCCTATTCACTTTTCAGTTCTTGGGTGAGCTTTCGAGGCACAATGAACCAATTGTTTCCCAAATTTAAACTCATGTCCACCAATTACCATTTATAGAAATCGCATATGAAATACATTTTTATGTTCAAACATTTGTTATGCATAGTAGACAACATGGATCCTCAACCAGATGCTAAGACTTCCTCTACCAAAATTCAAGAAAAATGGTAAGAAAAAAATGATGAGGCCTTAGGGTTGATTGGCATGGCCATGACCCCTGAATAGCATATCCATATTGATGGTTTTTCTCTTGCCTCCACTGCCTAGTCTAAATTTAAATCTATTTATGATGTTGTGAATGAATCTCATAAAATTCAAATTCAAGATTAATTGTTTGATTTAAAATATAATGATTTTAAATCTATAGATGTTTTTTTAATTAAATTTCATTCTTTACATTCTCAACTTGCTAGTTTAGGCATTAAACTTTTTGATTTGAATTTGATTCATATTATTATGAAAAAAAGTTTGCCTCAACCTTTTTAGTAGTTTATTACTAATATTCATTCTCAACTAGCTTTTCCTACTCTATCTACTATGTTGACTTTTAAATTATTTTATACTTTTTTTCATCAAGAAGAGAAAATTTTGATTTAATTTGGTAGTCTTAAGACTAATGAACATGTTTTTGTTTCTAAACACAAACATAAGAATGATAAATAACATGCTAAGTCCAATAATACAATGATAATAAAGATAAAAAATATAACTCTAAGCCTAAAAAAAAGTTAGAGTATAATTATTATGATAAAAACACTCATGATGAAGATCACTCCTTCAAAAAGAAACTTGATATCAAAAATGAAAATCTTAAAGTCAAAGATAATGCTAAAACTAGTACCAATAAGACTCAAGTAAAATAGAAGTCTAATACTAGAGATACTTTTACTTGTACTTTGAATGCTTATCTTGTTGAATGGATTATTGATTCTGGTGCTACTTAACATATAAAATCTAATTCTCAATTGTTTAATTCTTAAGAACCAAATCTTTCTAACAATAATTTAAGTCTTACAAATCATTCTTCTTATAATGTTGAAGCCATAGGAAATGATAAAATCCCTAATGGTAAATTACATGATGTCTTACTTGTTCATAGTTTGAAATTGAATTTACTTTCCATACCTCAATTATGCAAAAAATACTATAAGGTAGAATTTTTTAATGATACTTGTTATGTTAAATCTACTAAGAAATATTTTCAAGTCATTGCTACTACTTTTTTAGACAATATATTTTATTTTTAAATTTATTGGATTCTCTTCTCCGTCATCTTTTCATGATTTTCTTATTTTTTATGATGCTAACTTGTGGCATGAAATATTATAGCATATTAATTACAAAATTATTTCTCTCATGAACAAACTCCATATGGTACAAGGTTTTTCTAACATTTCTCCCACTACTTCTACTTGTAATAGTTGTATGGTTGGTAAAATTCATAGAAATTTTTTTCCTAAAAATCACTCTTGGCATGCTATTGAAAAGTTTAATTTAGTTCATAGTGACCTTTTATGCCCTATTAAAAATCCTTATATTAATGTTGCTAATTATGATTTAAGATTTGTTGATGATTGCACTAGGTGAATTTGGATTTATTTCTTGAAAATTAAAGCTCAAGTTTTAGATAATTTTATTGACTTTCATACATTTGATAAAAAATAATCTCATTGTTATTTACACATATTATGCATTTATAATGGTAAAAAATATGTTTACAATGGTTTCCTTGCATATTGTAAGCAACATGGAACTAAGCAGGAGAAAACTATTTCCTACACACCTGAGCAAAATGGTATTGTTGAACATAAACATAGGACTATCACTAAAATGTTGAGGTGTATGACTCATGCTAAAACTATGAATTATAAATTTTGGGTTGAAGCCATGTATTATTCTATTTATCTCATTAATATGACTCCCACTAAAGCTATTTTAAAAATATTACACCTAAAGAATTTTAGAGTGGTAAAAAACCTAATTTAAAATATTTATGTGTTTATGGTTATGATACATTTGTTCATATTCTAATTAAAAAACATCAAAAGTTATATTCTAAATAAAACACTTTTATATTTTTTGGTTATGATAAATGATCTAAAGCCTATAGGGTTTATGATCCTCAAACTAACAAAATCAAGATTAAAATGGATGTTAATATTGTTGAAAATAGTGTGCTTAAATGTGCTTCCAATTTAAATTCTCTTGATATTGTTTTTTATTCTTTTAATTTTAATGATCATAATGATGTAATGTATAATGATGTTGATATTCCTATTCATTCTCATTATTCTATTCTTGTTCCACCTAAATCTATGCCTAAATGGGCCAAAACTATTATAGAAGATTCAGGAATTAATGTTGATCTAAATGATACTTGTAGAACTAGACAACTATTTTGTAATTATTATTTGATCTCTAAACTTATGAAAAATAATTATCCTCAAACTTTAAAACAAGATAAAGGTCACCCTCATTTGGGAAAAAACTATGCATGATGAATACAACACTTTGATTTCCAATAACACTTGGAACTTAGTTCCTTTACCTAATAGACATAATTTAGTAAATTGTAAATGGTTATTCAAAACTAAGTTCAATTTTGACAATCAAATTTTAATATATAAAGCTAGAATAGTTTCTATAGGTTTTTATCAAATTAAAATAATTGATTATAATGAAACCTTTTCTCCTGTTACTAAAATGACCACTATTAAAGTTGTTTTAGCTTTAGTTGCTCATATGCATTGCCCTGTTTATCAAATGGATGTTAAAAGTGATTTATTAAATAGTGACTTGCATGAAGAAATTTACATGTCTCAACCTCCTATTTTTATAAATAAAGGTAATGAACATCTTGTATGGAAGTTAAACAAAGCTATTTATGGTTTAAAAGAATCTTTCAGAGAATGGTTCTCTAAAACTCATCAATTTTTTATATCTCAAAGTTTTACTCATTCTAATGATCTTAATATCTTTGTCAAAAATAATTCAAATGGTATAATTATCATTTTTTTTTATTTTGATGACTTAATCATAACTGGGATTAATAGTTCAATGGTTCCTTTCACAAAAAATGCTTTGAAGAATACCTTTGAAATGATAGATTTAGGTCTCTTACATTATTTTTTAGGCGTTCAAGTATGGCATGAAAAGGATAGCATATCTATTTCTCAATCTAAATATGCATGTGATTTTTTATCTATATTTAACATGTTATATGGAAGACCTATTAAGACTCCTTGTGAACTTGGTGTCAAACTTCTTAATGACATAGAAATAGAAAATGTTGATCCAACTTTATATAGACCATTAGTTGGGAGCTTGAATTATCTTAATCATACTCATCCTAATACTTTTTTATTGAATTGGTTTCTTTTTTTATGTCTAAACCTCAAGATACTTATTTTAAAGATGATAAAATAATTCTTCATTATATTAAAGATACTCTAACCTATGACATCAAGTATACCTCAAATAGTAATTTTTGTATGGTAGGTTATTAAAATTCTTATTAGGTTGGTGATCCTAATGAGCATAAATCCACTAGTGGTTACTACTTTTTAGGTTCTGACATTGTTTCATGGAATAGTAAAATTCAACCAACAATATATCTATCTTCCATAAAAGTTGAATATAAAGCTTGTAATAATATTGCAAAGGAAGCTCTTTGGCCTAGAAGACTTCTTATAGATTTGGACCACCCACAACATTTGACAACTCTCATTTTTGGTGATAATCAAAGTGAAATTTCCTTAGCAAAAAATATGATTTTTTATGCAAGGTCCAAGCACATTGAGATTCAACATCAATTGTAGTATGAACTTCTTGAAGACAATCAAATTATTCTCTCTTTTTGTCCTACTAAAGAACAAATGGGAGATATATTCAATAAGCCTCTATGCAAACACAACTTTGTCTTCTTTTATAATAAGTTAAGATTGAAGGAATTTCTAATTAAGTTGGAGAGTTGGTAATGTTTCTTCCCTTTTTTTATTTATAAATCCCTAAATGAAGTTTAAGGGGGAGTGTTAAAATTACAATTTATTTAGGATAATTTTGTTTATCCTAAGTTCCATTTTAGGTTGTGAAGAATTTGTATTTATGAGAATTTCTATAAATTCTAATAAATCTAGATTCTATGAGGTGGCACTCACCTCTTTAATCAACCTAAGTTTTAGGAGGAGTTACTTGCATGTAACCTCCTTTCCTACATTTGGCACACACCTCCCTAATTTGTAAGGGATTAGACCACAAGTGTCACACAAATTTAGAAAACTTATAAGGTCATTAATGGGGTCTTTAGTAACTCTCATTATTCCTATAGCTCTATAAAGGATCCTCTCCTCTCCTTTTTTTCATCTATGAACTTTATGCTCTCTCTTATTCTTATATTTATGTTCTTATCTTATTGTACATGTGGAGAAGTTTTGGCAAGTATATTAATAATATCACGTGGGTTTTTTCATTTATTCATTTGGTTTTTCCATTTTAAAATATTTTTCTCAATTTGAAATTATATTGTAGAGGTAAATTTTTATTAGTATTTTTATACATTCTAATTTTTCTCTCACTTTTATTCTTGTCATTAATGTTATTTATTAGGTTAAAATCTTTTCAGATATAAAGTGAACATTAAACCTAGGACTCTTTTAGGGTTGTTGCATAATTGTGTTATACTTTAAGCTTTGAAACCCTTCCTAACATGGTGTGTTATGATAAGTGATCCCCTAATCAGCTCTAGTGGATACCCATATTGGTCATGCCCCCACTTAAAAAATGCATTACCAATTGGAAGTGTAGGTATGCTCTATCTTCTCTAAGCTAAGATTGATTTATAGACATGATTCATTTCTTATTACATACACATTAAACCTACATTTATGTTATTCATCTCATCTTTAATCTATGTAATAGGTTAAATCCTTGATATATGATTGTCAACAGAATAAACACATCAATTAGATAGATTAATGATCAAATCAGTCTTACTAGGGAAAATCATTTAATCAACAATCAGATCCACCCTACTAGGGAGAATAAATTAATCAAAAAATTCCCCCTCTTTGGGGAAAATCAATCATTCGGTTTTTCTTCTAATTCAAAATCTTACAACTTTATTCCTCTAGGAAAACCAAAGTGTATAGCTTATTTCAAGATAGATCATTCTTTAAGCCTATATCTTTTGCCCTATTTGGGAAATGTCAAAGTGTGTCACTTATCTTAGGATGCATCCTTCTTAATTCCTCCTATTTGAAGCATATCATTTTTATACTCCATAATAATTATATATCAAGGTGTGAAATTATTATCTCACATGTATTAATCTCATCCATGGGTTAATTTAACTCTTCTTCTTAACTATTTTCTTAATTTTGAAGACCCATCCATCAATCTTATTTTTTGGTCACTCCCTTGAGGGGTCATCATGTGTTTCCTAGACATTGTTTGGGACATCATTGTGAACATATTTCATATAAATTGAATAATATTAAAAAAAATATGAATGTGTTATTCTTTAATAATTATTAAATCGTTTTAATGACTCTTTCATTCTTTAAAAAATCATTGCTTCATTTATGTCTTACAATGCCTTCTCAAACACGGGCAAAATGTAGACACTCAATTTCCATAACTCTCATGTCAAAATTACAATTAGAATTATTTATAGAAATGATGCATAGATCATTGAAACACCTAATTTCCTCTATAAACTTGGCGTGCACATTTTAAAATGTATTGGTTCATACCTTATTGAGGAAATACACCATACACAATCCCAAGTTAAATTGTGACTATGTAAGAGACATTTTAAAATAATTAAGTTGAAAAATTATTAAAATTTAAAAATTCACATCACTTTCCATTATGTTAATTAACCTATCTTAATTAACCTAATATCCTCTAATAAGAAATTCTATATGTTTTTATAATTTCTTATTTTCTTAATTCATTAATTAAATTATTCCTCCACTCACATGGTAAGTAGATTTAAATATTTGAATAATGACATCATAGAAAAATATATACATCATAACGTCATCAAAAAATATCTATAATCATGACATCACATGTAAAGTTGTCAAAAATTTATAAAAATATCAAAAAAATATCAAAATTGCATCTATGCCTAATCAATGCAAAATTAACTCCAAACATTAATTACATTTTGGCTACCAATTTTGACTGATCCTTAGCCATTCATATTTATTTTCATTATATGGCCAAGAATGATTTGAAAATTCTATAAATATAAGGCTTATTCTCCATTATATACAAGTTTTAACATACAACAAAGTTTTTCCATTTTTATTATCCTTTCAAGCACCAATCCTTCAACTATTTATTTCATTTTATTCTAATTTATCAATCAATCCAAAGTGCAAGGGCATATGTTTCCCATACGATCATGTTGTGACATTGATAAAGATTCCAAACTCTAAATATGATCATAAACAAACCTAAATCCAACTTAGAAGGGATATCCATGAGGAAGGTAATCATCTTGGTGTACTTTATATTTATTTGTCTCTTTTAAATATTTCCCAATCCAAGGGATAATGATTTAGTTGTTGCGTTTGTCAATTTATTATTTTAAATGATCAAGTAATGAAATAAACCATCTTATAATCATAATCTACACATTGTATACATGGATATGTTATTTTCTTATATATGATCACATTAAATATACATTATCTAGACTATCTTTCTAGTTTTATGCCTCTTTGATGTTGTTACTTGCACATAGTAGATTAAACTATGTTTGTCTATTGTGTACGATCCTTGGCACTTGTGTCAATTTTTTTTGAAAATATTTATTATATTATTTCTTGGTATGTGTGACATTTTCACATTTTTATTTCTCATAGCTCTTGGCCCTTTATTTTGTGTTACATTTTACACATGTCCCTTGTTATGCAAAATTTAAACATGTATATTTCTTGTTGCCTTGGCCCTTTATTTTATGTGACATTCTGATCATGTCCCTTTTTTGAAACATTATTCATTTCCTTTTCATGTATCCCTACAAATTGTGTGTGAAATCTTCACTTATATGACATTTTAACATGTCCCTTATATGCGGACCTTGGCCTTATTATATTGCATTATAATTGTTCTGTTTGTCTATTTTGATATTTTTAAGTTTGATGAGTACCATGATCGATATCATGCACTAATAATTATGTATGATTCTATTACAATTCACTAATATGAGCTTCACTAATAAATTTTTGTGTCTTGCCTCATATGCTACATATATGATTAGAATGGTACATATATTACTTTGTTGAATAATTTTTACATATGCTATATTATTAAATGACTAAATTTTACTATGCATGATATAATTAAATTCGCATTTGATATGGGTGAATTTTAGGATACACAATCCACTCACCTCAAAAGGGTAGCATTTTGATGGGATTTCCATAAATGAGATAAGCCTCTTCAATAAAAAAAATAGTTTCTTAGTACACAATACAATTTTAAATGTTCTAAAATTGTTCAAAATTTAATCATTGGTAAAATTTATAGGGGAATATGCCATATATATGTAGTCAAATTACAATAACAAAGTAAAAATTCATAAAAATCTGGGATCATGATATAATTTCATGCACAAGCTTCAAATAAAATTTATAAATTTGTGTCTAGATATAATTACATATTTTTATATTTATAAATGGGTACATGATACAGACTCATGCCATGCTTTCAATACTATTTTGTAACTTCAATCATGGTAAGATCATGGATGTAATCCATTATATTGTTATCATGTATTCATGAACTAAGGAATAAAATGACAATTGAATCTACAATCCATCTACAATGGTTAATTTAATTAAAGTGCATAATGCATAACTTGGAGGTTCAATTCCCTCTAGAATTTTTTCTTGTAAATTCATTATGGACTGCAACCCATTTCCATCTTGGGGATATAAATAACAAAAATTTAAATCAAGGTTTATGCATCCATGAATGGGTTATATTGTTTATTCTCATTCAATTTAAATTGGGGCTTGATCACCTTCTATTCAACATTGGATTAACTAAGGCACAAAATCTCTCCAAGTGCTTCATGGGAAGCACCAATTCTCAAATGCTTCAGGGAAGCATCATCTCAAAGAAAATTTATAAGAGACATTGGTTTCAAACATACATGTTACTTTTTCCTTATAATTTTCAATCCTTTAAAATTCAAGTTACATTTCCATTTTGTTTCACATATGGGCATTGACTACTTTTACATCATTGCATCATTTCTCATGGAACACTTTGCATGATTAGATCTCTGTCCCAAAGTTAAAGTGTGTTGCACACACTCGATATATATTTATTTTTGATTTAGTAATTTCATTTCTAGACTAAAGGTTGGGGAAATTTGGTCAATCAAATTTAGTCATGAATACTTGATAATATTTGTTTTCTCATACTTTCATTTAAAATGACTTGAGAACCTAATTTAGACCTATTTCATCACTTGGCTCTGTCATATTTACCTATAAAAACCTTTCCCTTTATAAGTTTTTATTTTATGCTTATATAATTTTTCTTAATCATTAAAAAACCCTCCAAGAATCTATAAAAATATCCCAAATTCTAAATTTAATGTTTGCTTAAAGGACAAGATCAAACAGTATGGTTTAATAGTGGTAGTCAATTTTGACTCCTATGGGTCGATCTTAACCTTTACCTTAGTCATTATTTATTTTAAAATTTATACCATCCCTTATAGGTTTTTCTATATTTTAGGATAGGTAGAATGATTTTTTTCCCTTTTGGATTATTATAAAGGCACGTCTAAGTCACCTATTCTATAACTTTTAAATTTCAATATAGAGGCACTCTTACACTATTTCACACAAAGTAAATCTTCCCTCTACTTCCCAAATCTGATTCTAATTATTTTAATTAGTCCTTATCTATATCAAGATCTTATTTTATCTAAGTTAAGAAAATCATTATTAGGCATTGAATCTATCTTTATATGCATTCATGTAATAAAAAGATAAAAGTTTCATAAATCACTCTAAGTAGGAGAAATATGTAATCTTGATTTACCTCTTTAGGAGTATACATATGGGGAGATCAATCATCACATGGGTGATCAATGTTAGTTCAACCTATTACACATACCCTCTCTATTTGTAAATCTTTAAACTTTTGCAAGCCCCATTAGAGTTTCAAATTTTAAAAGAATACCTGTAGGTTAATTGTGTGCATCTGAAGGTTAGTTTTTTTCACATAGGTGTGTTTCAAAAAAACACATATGATCATGTCCTTATTTCCCTAATTTTTAGTAGAGGATATAATCAATCAGTAGAGGATAGTAGTTTCAATTGATCTAGTCCCCTTTATATTGATCCTTACTATGAGTAGTTACTTCTAGTTTTTGTGGCATTTGTAGAATCAATCAAATTTCATCACTTCCATTCATCTATTATCCATACACATTCAAACCAAAAATATTTAAGTCTTTTGTTGTTTTTCATAGCTAGTCTTCTTTTATATAATTGTGTTTTGTTAATTTTAATACCTTTCTTTCATTATGCTTGTCACAATTTATTATATAGTCTTTATTGATTTTATATTCATTTTATCAATATCTATATTTAATCACCAACTTAATTAAAAATTATGATAAAAAACCTTTGATGGTCTCTTTGGAATAGATAATGGTTGATACAACCCTGAATTCCAAATTTACCCTTTAGCTAGTGGGAAAACACTACATTCGTAAACATACTTGTGCACATCCACACTAAATCATGGTTAAAAATAGTTTTGTGCTACTTTACCTAATGATTTTTCATTACCAAATTGACCTATAAAATCCCAATGATGTTTTTCCTTGGTCAAATATTTACACATTGAACCTCTTAGTATATCAAATTTCACTCATTCAAATAACAATTTATCTTGAACAAAATAATTTAACCATGGCATTTTTATTCACTCATTGGTTTTGCACATGCCTTCCATGCTTCCTAAAAAATCATATTTTTCTATTTTTCCTTTATAAGATCAAATCCTATGACTTTCATTCTCAATTCATTCAATAATAAAAATCTTCTACTCAACATGTCTACCACTCTATTTAATTTTCCACTCCTATATTTTTGAAAAGATGAATATCTATTTAGGAATTCAACCCAACTCATATCAAAAGGATGGAATTCATTTTAGGCCATAATGTAATGATGTCTTAGCTATCTCACCAAAATGCATCTTCTTCTATATTTCTTGCATATGAACATAAATCACTCATATCACAAATCATTTACATCATTACATCTAGAAAACTTGAGACCTATGTTATTTTCAAGTGGCCACACCATTTTTGATAGTACACTAGTGGCAAGATTATAAAACCATATTTTCAATCTATAAACCATAAATTGTGGAAATAAAAAACAAGTAAAGAAGAAGAAGAATAGACTATAACTAAAATAAAGCCATGAAAATAAATCTTATTCAACCAATGGCCTACTTTCTCCATATTCTTACATTTTCCTATAAAGTCTCTTCAAATTCAATTTTGAATCTTATTATCCCATATCTATTCAACTTATTTTTTCCACCACTACATTTATTTTATCAAATAATCCCACTTCCCTATGCTCATGCTAATAGGGATCATTGAGGTTAGCTTGGCATCACGAGCCCACAAGCCCATTTTTAGAAAACTCATTCCAAGGGTTACTAAGGGTGAAGATCCAAGGTTTGATTAATTATAAAATAGTGATAACATGTATCCTAGATCTAAATATATTAGTAGAAAGGTGATTAAAAAACCTAGAACATCAAAGTTGGTTAAATCAAGATCTAGTAATTATTACATACTAGACATATACATCATAGTCAAAGACTATAATCTATGGTAGTGTCTATATCCAATAGTAGTGTCCATGACTATATAAGTAAATTTTCCAAAATTTGACAAATGATTGAGAATATTTATCCTAGATATTTTCTAAATATTTCAGTGTAGATATGATTATGCATAATAAACCCAACTAAGTATCATTTTTATAGTAAAATAGGGGGTCTTCCTATATACCTAAAGGTAAATGGAAGCACAAATTTGTATACGTCACTATCTAATGGCTTGTATATTGGGGTATATCTCCTCACGCCATAGAATCATGGAAAATTGATATCTACTTAGCTCAAAATAATAACTCTCTATTAGTTTTAAAATTGTCAAAACACATTTTATAACCTAAATAATGAAGAAATAAGTGAAAAAATTAGGAATAATCTTAGTGCCACCATCCTAATACCACTTTCTAATCATTGATATCTTAGTTAGGTGAGGTGAGATCATATGGGGACAAAAGTAAAGAACCCTAAACCATTATAAATTACTATGAAAAATGGCCTTTGAAAGAGCTATAATATTAGATGTATGAACCTACTTGCAGATAATTTAATATACCATGTATATTAGCTAATATAACCAATATATAATAAATGAAAAGAGAATAACAATATTATATTGAAAATTATAGAATCTCGTGACAAAGTATTGTTGGCCTCTTTGAGAGGTAACCTCCTTTGAGCATAGGGTACTACAAAATATTAAATATATATCCTTTCCTATTACACAAACCTTTTAATTAAGTTATTATACTCAAGACAATTACTACCTCTCATACATGTGGGATAATTAAAAATAATAAATGGGATGACTTATAAGGCATATGAATCCTAGTTTCTATTAATAATACCTATTATAAATTATAATAGTTAGGATGAAGGGGTCCTAACACTATTACAAATTAACATGATCTCACCATTGGGACTATAACCTTCATGCCTCATTCCCTCACTCCCCATATCTCTCTAGCATGCTTCACCCAATAAGGCAGGTTAATCAAAAGAACCACTAAGTGTGGAAATCCAAACTATCTAGGTATGTGATCACATGAATGTGGCTCAACCCACCAAGTATAATGTCTAATAATTTGGATCCAACCCCTTACATGCATTGTAGTTGTAAAAGATGATCAAAAATCCATTATTCCCATGTATGACATCCATCTAATATAGTCTATAATAATATTCAAATTTGGTACATTTTATATTTAGAATATATCTTAGTATTCTAATTTAGAATGATCATTTATCTAAGTTTACAATTGAATGTCATGCTATAGACTTTTTTATCACCCTTGTGCTTGAACTAATTCTATATTCTTAACCCTATATCCCATACATCTCAAATTTAGGGTTAAATTTTTTGTGAACCCAACATTTTCAACCTTATATGGTTTTAGATTGTAGTAATTATTTAGTTCTAATTTTTCCTATCATGTTGTATTACTCTCTAGAATTTATATTTAATTCTTATCATGTTCTCATCTCAACCTATAGAACATTGAAACTAGATAAAAAGGATCCTCTTCCTCCTCCTCACCCTAAGTGTGGTTATATCTTCCATCCCTCTACCTAGGTCTATACTCTCACTTTTCTAAGGGGTAAGGTGGCACATACTATGGTTTCAAAAGAAGGTAATCAATGTATCCTTCACAAAACCCCTCCACATCCTACATCCCATATAGATGGTGTGTGTAATCATATTCAATCTAAATTACCTAGGGTTTATGCTTGTGAATCCCTAAAATATCAAATCATATTTATGATACACTTAATACAAGAGTTTAAAAAATAACCTTAGTACAAAGATCACATTATTGTAAAATTAGATTACATACGTAAAAAATCTAAAATACGTCAGTGTTAATCATGTGTTTTCATCTTCATCAAGAAATGTTCTGCCCAACAAGGTTTTATATCTAAATAAGAAGATAAAATATAATTTATCTATAACTAATGAATCATAAAATTAACAAAAGTATAATTATAGTCCAATTTAAATCCTAAGAGAAATGCATCGTAACAAAGTGATCAAGTTACCCCTTATATATATTATAAACAAATCAAAATATTTTTCTACATATTGTAGAATGCATAGGAATCATATAGATTTTTATTTTGCATTAAATATCAAAATGAAAAGTCTCAAAGATAGAGGTGATCCTATCATCAATACATCCATCAAGCTAACCACTCACATTATGAGTATATCTCCTAAAGCACAAGTGCAAAAAGAAAAAGTATGGGTAACAAAGATTAATTTTGAGCATAAACAATTACAAATGCCAACCTAGAGAAAGAAAATATACAAAAGTCAAGTCTAGAGCAAGAAATGTTATGAAAAGATCAATATGAAAAAACAAATTTAAAAAAGAGATAACATGAAAAATATTAATTGTAAAAGGAAATGTTAAAAAGAAATCAATGGGCACATTAGGTCAAAAAATCAAGAGACACTTGACAAATATAAAGTTTAAATGTGGTTCCAAAGGGGAAACTACAAGACCTTTCTCATATAAAATCCCTTATACTCTCATTGCTCATATAGATGGTAAATAATTTTTTAATGAATAGTTCAACAAACTATGTTCTGATTAGCTCAATAAATTACCACACAATCTATTCATACCTACAAGACCTAATACATATCGATTGAATCCATTGTCATCATATGCAAAACTAAATATAGATAAATGAAAACCAAATATACCAAGTATAAACTTTTGAAAGTAGCATTATACACTTTCTAATTCTACTATGCATGTATATGGAACATCTCATTCAAGAGATGTTATTAATTTACCACTCATATATTATCATTCGCATCTTGAGATCATTGGATAGCTTGTGCATTTTCAAACACTCCTAGAGAAACTCAAAATGTTTCAATTGATGCAACTCCAAATAAACTACAAGGCACTAAAATATGGGTTTCATGAACTCCTATTCCTTATATTACCTCTTAACAACCACAAATTCCTATAAGACATTCATAGAGTACCATAGATTCTATATATTTAGATATGAAACCTATGCATTTTATTTGGTATTATCACTAGATTGATGTACTATATTCTAATTTTTGATCTACCTATGAACATCCCTTGGATGATATCATAGGCTAGCCTTTTCTTTTAAATATTTCAAAAAATACCAAAAAAATATTCAAAAAAAGCAAAAAATAAAATATTCAATAAAATATTAAAACATTTGAATAATTCAAAAATACAAAAATATTCAACATTTCCATGTTTTAATAGTTCCTTGGAATCTATTTTGTTTGCCTTATATTATTAGATAACATATCATTTTGTTTCTATATACACATATGTTTCATGCATTTTTGAGTTAGATACAAACATGCCAAAGACACAAGATATATGCACTTACATATGTTAGACTTTTATTCTACCCATATCATATAGTACATTAGGGGTATTTTCTTCTTTAAACATGATTCATTAAGGTTACATATCCTTTATGATCATTTATACATTATCCTTTTTGAGATTAAATACTAATTCTTACAAATGCGTATATCCATGATCATATTATTCATAGTGTACTTGATATGCTATGTTACATAACATTTTTTGATAACACATATATGAAAGGATTAATATGATATGATTATGTAGTTTATTATGATTCATATATTCATATTGTCACTTCATTGACTGTATTTCATTATTTGTTATTTTATCTCTTGTGGAACATTTGAATATGTTCCTTTCTTGTTGGCCCATGTGTCATTATATGTTGATTGGAAATTTGAATGTCATTCCTTTTGATTATGTGACATTTGAACATGCAACTTGTATTAGGTCTCCTTGAACCATTCTTTTACATTACATTTATTTCTCTTATGTGTGTTCTTTATTTTTTTTGAGCTTTTATTATTACTTTATATACATTTCCATGATCAATATCATGCATCTTAAGACTTGATGTGATCACATAATAGAATCCTAATTGATATACATATTTAGTCATATTATCCTTATATAATACATTATTCCTAAAAATATTATATAACTATCTTATCACTTTGAGATAAGGTAACTACCATATTTTATTTCCCTCACCTCAAAGAGGGGGAATATTGGTGGGGGCATGTCATAGAAGCATGAGCTTCATATTTTCATAATTTCCAAATTTCAATGGGTGAATGTCATAAATAAATTACCTCCACACTTACATAATTTACTAGTATCTTTATATTTCAATTGGGCCATGTCATAAAGATATGACCTTCACACTTGCACAATCTCCAGTTTAGTTTCATGATTCAGATACACTTAGGTTAGAATCCCTTTAATTACACCATTTTCATAGATTTGAAACAAAGTTATTTTATATTTATGACAAATATAATCTGGTTGAAGCATATTATAAGTTCATATTCCATGTTATTGCACCAAAAATTACAAAATTTACCAATTATATTATTCATTAGGATATACTGATTACACCAAGATGTACTATTATCAAGACTTTTTAGTTATATTAATTGGTTCACATTATTTGTTGAAGTGACGAAATCATTCAACCTCACTATATTTATAGGTTGGAGTTATTAAATCAGCGATTCATAGTATATTTATAATATGGGTTCATCACTCACCCTCAGCATATCACATATTCACACTTTAGTTGTGTAATGAAGATATAATGATCTCAATAGTCATGTAAAAACTCATCCTTGCACTAAATTGAGAGAATAATACCTTCAAATCTTTTTCTAGACACATTTAGGGTTCATGTTTAAACCTCTTCCAACTCTAATGCTTCATAAGAAAGAATTTTTACCAAGTCCAAGCAATAAAAGGCAACATGGTTGTATCGACACATACGTGTGCTCCTTCCTTACTCTCTTTCTTTTCAAGCATTTAAATTATTTCAAATTTTAGATTATATGAATTGATTTATACTATAACATACTCTTGGTTATAGTTCATACACTAGTAAATCACTTGAATTGGGATCAATAAAAGGCAAGGTGTGTTGTACACAACTAGTTATGCATTTATTTCCTTTAAACTATTAATTTCATCCTTATGCATTACTAGATTAAAGGGTTATGTAGATTCTAAAACTAAATATTTATGTCATATTAGTCTTATATATTTGATAAATATCAATTAGGTCTCTACCCTTCATTTCTAGACCTCCCTATTTTCAAAAGGCTCGTATTCTCCATCTCATTGTGATTAAATGCTTTTCTCTAAGTTTGATCCATATCATTATGATGACCTGGGTCTCCTAAATTGAACAAAAATCTTAAAAATTTATAAACATCCTTCACTATTAGTTTCAAATCCATACCTATTTTTTTATCCCTTTAGACACTATCGATCATGGAGAGACACTATTACCAATGATAGTGTCTAGATCCTTATCTAGTGTCTAATCACTAAAATTCATCGAAATTATTGACTATTAAAAACCTATAGGTCATCCTATTTTTATTATTAATCCCTATCATGAAATTTATTCAAAAGTTGTGTTAATAAATGCAAGAATATTTTTAATCATTATTCATCTTTAAAATACTAAGCATGCACCCACTAAGATGCATTCATCATCGATTTTACAATTGAGTTATTATGCCTTATTCATCCATGTTTCTTTATTAGTCATAGGAATAGACATAAAAAAGGTTTGAAGCATTGGAATATCATCCCATGAGTGATTTTTTCAAATTACAAGCTACATAATTACATGCATCTTCATATAATATATTTCACCCTTGTGCACCCATACTCTTAAACATAGAGGAGAACTACATAAGCTTGAGACCCTCCATAGAGTATTGGTTATTTAGGTATCTCAGTGATAGAGGGATCATTGAGTTTAACTTGACACCTTAAAGCCACAAACCCATTTTTATCAAACTCATTCTAAGGGTGAATAAATAGGGTTTGATCAATTATTAGAGTGACACCATGTATCTTAGATCTAAATATATCAATAAAAAGGTGATATAAAACATATAATAGTGAAGTCAGTCGCATCAAGATCTAAACATTATTTATTAATGGACACTTGTGTCATAGTTAGACACCAATATTGATGGTAGTGTCAAGATATAATGATAGTGTCCATAGATATATAAGTACAATTTTCAAAATCTGGCAATTGATCTAGAATATTGATCTTGCATATTTTCACCTATTTCAGTCCAATCTAATTACACATATTAAACCCAATTAATAATTTTTATATTTGGTGTTGCAATCAATTTAACATATTTCATAATTGGCACTTTATATATTTAGCATATCTCAATAATATAATTTAAAATATTCATTTATCTAAGTTTACAATTAATTGACCTATTGTAGGCTAATTTATCACCCTTGTGTTTGAACTATTTCTATATTCTTAACCCTATATCCCATACATCTTAAATATAGAGTTAAAAAAAAATTCAAAGGGTGCACTTATTTTTAAATTAATTTTTTATTTTTGTGTATTATTTAATTTTAATTAAAAGTCATCCTCATTTTGTAAGAATCTATTGAAATTGTTAAATCTTTATTGTTCACATCATAGGGTTTACATATAAGAGTGTGTTGTTGGAATAATTATTATTATTTTCTTCCTTTAAAATATTAGGACTTAAAATCACAACCTCTAATATCTCTCATCCATTGGGTCTTGTATTTTCTAGAAATAATTTTTCGTATGATCATTCTAATGCATGCATTTCACATAGCCCTCATCCCTTAGATTCTATATTTTATATAAATTATATACCACATTATTATTCTAAAGAAAGGAATAATAATTATTAATATATAATTAACAATTCTAATGATGTATATGATAAAAAGGATTGAAAATGGAATGATTATGACTATGATTATGATATCAAGTGAAACAACATGTTATCTATGAAATGGAAATTCCTAGCTCCATTACTTATTCTAAAATCTTATTTTTATCACCCTTTAGAGAAAGAAGAAAATAATTCTAAGGTACATACTCTTATGCCTTATATGTTTCACCAATTATAGTATAAAAATGATCTTATCTTTACATACATATATGTTTGTCATGATGATGTACATATTACAAAAGTATAATGCATTCCTTTACTAGATGATGCAAGTGTTCCAAAATTTGAATGTAATTTCATCCTCACAAGATGATGCAAATGTAACAAAAGTTGAAAACATTTTCCATTTACTAAATGATGAAAATGTGCCAAAATTTTAATGTACTTATTCCATTAAAAAAAATTAAATGTTTCATAAGTTGAAAGTTCTTCTCTTTATCTCCCCTTATATGATACAAATGTTACAAAATTTGAATCTATTCCTTCTTTAATATATGATGTAAATGTTACCAAAATTTAAAATTCTTATTCTTTATTAAAAATGCAAATGCTACAAAATGTGAAATTATTTCCCTTTCTCTCTATATATGATTTCAATTCTACAAAAGTTGAAAATATCTCTTTATTTATCTCTTAATGATGCAAATGTGACAAAAATTGAGAGTCTTTTTTCATTACTAGATGATGAAAATGTGAAAAAACTTTAATTTTCTTCTCATTTGATAGAAATATTACAACAATAAAAATTATTTGTTCTTTACTTTATCTTGATCATGAGAAATTTAAATGTCATTCATATATTCTTTATCTAGAAACATAATGAGATACACATGCAAAACACTTCTTTATCTCTTTATAAATAGTCATAAAAATCTTTATGAAATTAAAAATGATATAATTTTTTATTTGAAAATATCATGTGATATGAATGTTCCTTTATGCAAAGACTCTAAATTATGCAATGTTCATTGATCCAAGTTTATAAATTATATAATGATGTGGTTTTAGAATGCAATGATAGTTGTTATGAATCCATTATCCCATTATTTCAAATAAATATTAGATTCCAACCCATGAGTGAACCTTTTAAAACCATAAAAAAATTTATTAGTTATATTTTATCCATGATGAATGTTATAGGATACCTTCAAAAGCAAGTTTATATTCTTAATTTATAATTTTTATGATGTAATTCTAGTATTAATAATAATTTTCTTAAAGTTAAACCTATCACATGAAATGTATTTGAATGTACTTATCTAAATTAGTTTGACATACCTATGTTTCATTTATTTTATAGCCATGGACACCCTACCACCCATTTGACACAAAATGTGCATTCTTTTGGTCATTGGGCTAAATATAAATATCTCTTGTTAAAATATTTTAATATAAGTCTAACATGAGAATCTTGGAATTGGTTATATAGTCTTATAAATGGCTCCTTACCCACTTTTAAGAAGTTATAAGACATATTTTTATAATTATGGAATGCCTAAGTAGACATTGGAAAATTTACAAGGCTTAAATCAACATGATGATGAGTCTATTTGAGATTATTCTATATGGTTTAAGAATGCTTTACACTCTTTGACATATAGACCTGTATATTTGGAAATATAAATAATATTTATTAAGGGACTTACTTCTCCACTTA
The DNA here is from genome assembly GCA_037957365.1 of Torreya grandis. NCBI lineage: Eukaryota > Viridiplantae > Streptophyta > Pinopsida > Cupressales > Taxaceae > Torreya > Torreya grandis. Next base: position 2,961,151 of record JARHVA010001920.1, read on the forward strand.
AAGAAAGACAATAACATAATCTCAATGTTTCTTTCAATGTCTTATAAATGGATGTGTAGAAATATGCATGTGAGCTAGTAAACAATAACACATAATTAAATACATCTTCTATAAAGATTAAAAGTTTTTTAAATATGATTTTAAAGGAAAATAATTGACCAAATAGGTTCATAATTTATTTACAATACCTTATTATAAACTAATAGATCATATTAAGGAAAAAATAGTAAAGGTACAACATAAACTAAAAGAATCAACATATAGAATAGCTCCTATAATTAAATCATCTACTTATATCAAGAGATAACCACTTTAGTTTGATCATCATAGAGATATACCACATGATATATTACATATATTATTGGATAATCAATTGAATACTCCTGCTTCTAACTAATATCATCCACCACATAGATTTGAGAAGATAAAAAATCAACCATTTTTCACTTACCATGGTATTAATGGGCATCATGATAATGATTGTTATTCCTTGTAAAAAACTCTCACACAAATTTCTGATAGAGGAGTTATTACATTTGAGATCTAGATAACAAGCTATTATTTTTCCACTTATTACTATAAGAAGACTAAGACATCACATGACATTCATACCAAGGAATGAATGGTTTGTCAACCTTTTTAGAAGAAAACCATAAGAATATGTTCTTATAGTTTACATTAAACAATGACCTAAGTATTCAAATATGTTCATATTCATGAAACATTGATCCTTTAAGCTCTAGATAGAGGCACTACTAGAGGAAGTATAACTACCAATGCTCCAAAATTATATGTTACTAGTACATCTATATCTACTTCAAAGACAATATGGAAGAAAAAAATGACATAAATTATCTATGGAATATTTAAAGGTATAATTTAATAGAGTATTATAATATTTAGAAGTTGAACCTATTGCCCATAAATGGACCACATAAGAAACTTTGACTAGATATGGTTTGAAGAAGCTAAGCAGAGTTCCTATTGAGTAAATGATAAAATGGTGGATCCAATAGATATTCATGGTGTTCATGGAATACAAGGGGAATGAATAAAAATTTATCAAAGTATTAAAGGCTTTTTAAAGCTTTTATAGATTAAAGAATGATTAGCACAAACCTAGAAGAACCAGACCGCCATGGCACATCATGAAAGAATAAATAGATCAAATCACTTTTGAATATTATAAGTACAATTAGAAGGCCTTTAAAATACATATGATCACATAAAAATCACATTTTTCATTCCAATAATTTCCCCTATAAATTTGGTATCTTGATGAGTTGTCTATCTCAAGATATAAGCCTTCAAAGTTGAACTAGTAGAGTGAGATGTGCATGGGGATTCCAAGTTAAAACCATGGGAAATAGTCATTTTAATTAAAAATATTTAAAGGATCCTAAAACTAAATGAACAAATAATAAGTTTTAAAAGTTTAGGTTCTTGAATCAAGACTGGTGACACATGAATAGAAGCTTTAGTTAGTGAGACCACCAAGATCTATGGTGCACATTCAATCATGCAACTGAAGATTAATGGGAAGATTGAGGTCAAAAAGTTAGAGGATCCTAAGGTCAAATGTAGAATTGACAAGTGGAATTATCATGATAAACCAAGGGTAAATGGTGCATGTTTTATAAAGCTAATCAAGATCAACAACACACATTCTAGCATGTAAATTAGATCGATGGTGTGCATAAAGTCAAGAGTTAGTGAGCTCAGATTGAATAAGAGGAATCCACATAGTACAATAACATTAACCAAATAAAGACTAACTTTATAATCCATAAAAAGAACATGGAGATAACAAGTGTAAAAATATGGAAGCCTAGATTGAGATCAATAGTTGATAATAAAATTCAAAGCTAGGAAACTTCAAATGAAGATCAAATACAGTCCAAGTAAATCCAGAACATGTTTTTCAAATGGACTACCATAAAATATCAATCAAGACCTCTAGTCAAAGATTTAGAACATAAAAGGACCATTG
>JARHVA010001921.1:0-117500 GCA_037957365.1 Torreya grandis
TATTTCTAACAACTCTTGAGTTTCTTCATTTACCATTTTTAAATTTATTTAAGAATAATGAATACCATCTTATGAGTCCTATTTTTCTTCTTCAAAGTTTAAACAACCCTGGATTATCAATCTTTTTGATACCAATTCTCTTACTAGATTTAGAATGGTGTGACATAATCACTTTGAACTTGTAGCATAAGTCATGAATTCCATTTTCAAGATACAATAATTTATTACACTTGATCAAAGATTATTATTCACATAATTTTTCTAGTAATGGTCATGGGAGATTTGAACAACCTACCATCATCACAAACATAGGATTATTTCATCCACTTCCATCATGACATCTAGGTAAGGGTTTTAAACAACCTTTCACCATGCCCAACATAAAAGGACTTTGATACACTACCAACATGAAGGTGTTGCTCATAGAACACCATCACTAATTGTCATAATAGCATATAACAATATGTACACAAGAACAAAACCATTTAATGTAAATAAGTAGAACAACTTCTCTATTTCCTACAATTTTCTTGTAAGACTATTACTTAAATTTCAACATAATGATAATTTCCTACAAACATCTCATAAGGAAGCTTCAATTCTAGATTGTAACAATTTTAAACTTATTTTTAGTAAAATGTCTCTAATTGAGAGATGAAAGTGGTCTAATTTTAGACCCAAGCCTTGATTTATTCAAGGTCATATTTCCACACTATATTTTATTCATTGCCTTGAATTTTGTTTGAATTACAATTAATTTTTAAAAGAGGTGATTCTTTTTCAAAAACACATCTATCTCAATCCATTAAGACCCATAATTTCTCTATTATATGCATGAGATTTCAAGTGCTCCTTCAATATGAAAATTATTATTAGATAAGGATGATGGTTATCAATCACAACAAAACTATCCTACTAAAAATAGGCATCAATCCCTTGGTCATACCATTATGAGATCATATGGAATTATTAGAAACATAGAGGGCAATGTTGAGTTACCATAGATAGTGCCATCTAAAACATAGAGGGTATTCTAAATAATCAAATCATGGGTAAATTCCTCTTGTCACACTAGTTTGGATACAAAAATAATACAAGCATGGGACTATCTCCCTTTTACATATATGATGGCATTTATGAAAGATTTTAAGTAACCCATTACCATGCCATTTAACATATGTGGTCTTTATTGACTAATTTTTACCCCCAAGTCAAAATGATCAACCCCATATAGGTTGAAAATTTTGATAGGGATATTAAATCTTGTATATAGTTTCTATGGTCTTGTAATGGTCTTAATAATGTCTTCAAAGTGGTCAAATAAATCCTTGTTTAACATTGATTAAGATTGGGTTTCTTGTGTATTTGTATGGTCTTAGGGGGCATTCATGAGTCAATGTGTTTATCATGTGTGTTCAAGGTTTATAATTTGGGTGAGTCATTAAATTAGGTTGTATGTATGTCTTTAAAGTCATATAGTCATGCATTAACCTTTTGTCATGCTTTTATACATTCCAAAATTCTTTTAGTCACCTTTCTAGGCAAAAATGGATAAATTGTATGTACCACTCTCAAATATATACATTTGAAGAAGTTTAATAATGTAAATTATGTTATATAATGGTCATGACATGGTCAAAACTTGATAAACTTATAGTTCAACACCTAAAGTAAGAGAAATACTCCTTTACAGGCAGTTACAGACACTTTGTATGGACTTGGGAGATCTTTTTGTAGGTTAAAAATGGTTAATAAGAGTCTATTTAGATTATAAAATTTATATTGACACTTTTAATTAAGTTTTAGGTATCAGAGAATGAAAATAACTCTCTCTCTCTCCTCCATCCTTCACAAGCTCATAAAGGCAAATTTCAAATGCATGGTATGGCTAGGAGAGAGCAACTTGGAGGATGAAATTTTGGGAAATCATAGGGATGACAGTAAGCTTAAAATTTGTGTAATTGGTTTATATATTCATCCCCTCTCCTTTATGAACAAACATTAAGTGTGCAAGGAGGTCACTGTTTCTTGTCCATCCAAGCAAGGTTTAGTTTTACTTATGTTCCTTCACTACAAAGTTTGATGGAGGAGAATGGATTTTATGAGATGTTTTTAGAGATAAAATGAGTCCTTGTAGTTTTATTTTCATCAATTAATTTAACATTATGAGGTGTATTCAACATGGAAAATAGTGCCTAAGTATATGAAACATATCACCCCAACTACAAGCATTTTTGGTTGATTTGAAGTGTTGGAATCATAATAAGTTTCAAAATGCCTCACTAACCATGGAAAATACCTCAATCTCATATTATTTATGTGATCTGTCATTGAAAAGTGGTTATTTATAGATAGTCCTTTAAGAGGTGTCATGTTCTTACTCTTTGGAAGTGTGATACAATGTATTAACATTCTTATATAGGCCTAATGGCCAAAAATTGCCTAAATGATGATGGAGGATAAATTATAACATGTGAGAGAATAATTTAACCATTATGGGTCTAATATAATGAGAATAATATCCAAATATATTCTCAAACAAGGTCTAGAAAGTGTTTTAGTCACCCACAGGTCTATAGACATGTAAGTGGACATTCATGGACTACATGCCTCATGTTGAAAAATAATCAATTATTAAATAATACCTAGTATTCCCACCCAAAAACTCAATTGGCCATGATAGACACCTTTGAATCATCATGAAGGAATGAATAACCCATATACTCTAATTTCCATGCATAAGCCTTGTATATAAGTTGACCTCATGAGTAGACCTATATGTACAAATGGGCAAGTTAGATATAACATAATGTTCAGTAAAAATTATATAGTAATATTTAAGTGATAAAAATAAAAGGAAAATATTTGATATAATTTCCAAGTGTGAAGATGATGCAGAGGTTTAAACAACTTTCTTTATCTTTATCTTTGTTCTTTATTCACTTCCTCTGGCAATAACTTAATCACTCCTTTCAAAGGCTCATTGGTGTATTATTTGTGAGATGATTTTGATGTTTAATTACTTATTTTTATTCATTGAAACCTTAAACATGCTATTTAAAAACCTTAATTACCCTTTATTCAATGTGCATTACCTTCTCATAATATGAAACTTACTATTTGGGACAAGTCTGCCTACCTTTTCCCCAACCTTTGTAGCCTTTTTTTTGAGGAAGTTATCTATATATGATGTTGTACATAATATAATAAATAAAATACACTAATCTCTAGATACCCTATATGGAATTTTTTATGTCTACAAATTTTCATTCCCTAAATCATTTCTTAGACCATCTTACCAACCTCTTTTAGTTCCTTGTTTAGGCCTATTAGGCCTTTGTCTATCCTTTCCACACACAATCAATTATAGTGGTATGGATTCATAACGTATCAATATATAAACCCAAAAATAATTTATCACAACATAGACACTAAATAATTACAAAATTTAATTAGGATTGGATGGTTATAATTATCAGAATATCAATTTGTGCTCCCAAAATCCTAGAACAGGGTTTTTATAGTTAGAGGTGACCTGAGAAGGTAAAATTGAGGGTTTCATGATTGACAAAGATTTTCACATGATTTTGTTTATTTTTTTAGATATGTATCCTCATAAAACAACTTTATTATGTATTTTCCCCCTCAAAATCTAGTGTTCACATTTTTTAACAAAATTCTTGCTTGACTGTGTTGAAAAACCCAAAACAAGGTATATCGAGAGGGTTCCAAAGGATGTTCTAAAAGAATATGATAGTATAAAACCTATATATAATATTATTTAATTATTAAAAACTTCATAAACCTATTATAATCCCTAAATTCCTCTTTTTATGTCTCTATTCAAATTTTCCTCACAAGAATCCTATTGACTATGTTACTCATCAATTTTGTTAGACCTGTAAGGAGATGTTATGATGTATTGGACTTATTAAAAGTTTTAAAACTCTTTGAGAGTCATAAAAAACCATATACACACTTAATTAATCCTTAAATCATAAATACCCCTTTTGGATACTTTGTTTTATTCCTTTTACCAATCTTGGGTTGTCTACATGCAGTTTCTTAACTACTTACTAATCTGTGTCAATTTACTCATTTAGATATGTGAACACCATTTAAGAGAACAAAAATAAATAATAAAAACATATAATATCAACTTACCAAAATTCTCATAAGTTTCCAAACTCATCTTATATCAGTATTCTACGTATATTTAGTTTGTTCGATCAATCACCATTGCATACTCAGACAATATAAGGTCTTCTAATAGATTTATTTTCAAATAAAGAACTATACATTCATATTCATGGGGTTATTTTAAATTATTATTTAAATTACAACCCTCTATTCTCTCATACATTTATTTATTTGAAATGCCAAGCCACCACCTATTCAAAAAGGCTTCAAAATCCTAAACCAACTCCTAACTACCTATGTAACTCCTAGTACATTACCTAACTACTAACCTACTCACCAAAATGACTTACTATGTGAGTCATGTGAGTATTTATACATATTTACACCTTAACCCACAACAAAAACATTTAGACTTCTTAAAACAAGATTGAAGTATTTAAACCTTACATGTAAATTTGAAAATTCAAACAAAGGATATTGGTGGGAAAAGGCTTATATGAGCCTAATTCAAAATCCACCAAGTATCTAGCAACTAATAATGACTCCTAAATACCAACATGACTTATAAAAGACTCTAACATGTGAATTTGAACCATATTTACAAAATTGTAGTGATTTTCCCACATCATACTACTAAGGAGTGAAATGAAACTTTCCTAGAAAGCTATAAAAGATCTAATTTTTAGGTTCCTTGTAGCATCCCTCTTCCAAGTGTAAAGTCCACCTGGATCCCACAGCTTGTTTTTGACATGAAGGCCTTTGAGATTATTGCTTATGTCAGATCCTATTTGATTCAATTATCTCTTACTTATTCCTTTGAAATCATCTTCTTATGCTTTGATCTTATTTCTCATCATATTTAACACCTTCTCATGCTCCTAAAACCAACCTACACATAGAACACATAAGACAAAAAATAATCTCTCCATGCTTACTTATGCTTCTTATGGAAGTGTTTTTGTAACCAAGGCCTCTTATTTACCCTCTTTGGCCTCCATCATGCAACTCTCATATGATGTAACTAACTTCTCTTCACTCTCCTCCTTAACACCATGAAAAACATTATCCAAAAGCTACTATCTCCATCTCTAGATACTCATCACTCTTATATGTAAACTAAAAATTAGATATATCTTTTCCTTCCAAGTCTTTAATAAGGCCCTCAAGGTGATCTTCTTCCTCTTAGTCATGTCTTTCATATGGTTGGCTACAACTGTCATATTGTTCACTTGGTTGCTCATTCAACTAAAGCTTATGCATATCTCTCTCTCTCTCTCTCTCTCTCTCTCTCTCTCTTCTCTCTCTCTCTCTCTCTCTCTCTCTCTCTCTCTCTCTCTCTCTCTCTCTCTCTCTCTCTCTCTCTCTCTCTCTCTCTCTCTCTCTCTCTCTCTCTCTCTCTCTCTCTCTCTCTCTCATAGTTTTGCATTATCCTTCTCTTTACCAGTAGTGGGATTGGCCATTTGAGTGACTTCTTATTCATCACCCATTCAAAGTGTGGGCTCTCAATGTCTATCAGTTACTCTATCATAAGGTTCATCAAGGCTATCTATTTCTTTATCTCATTCATATCTCTTTGGAAGTCTTCTTATTTTTTCTTCCTTCTCAACTCTCTTTCATTTTGCTTTCTCACTTGGTCTTTTTTCTTAGGAAACTCCCTCATTATTCTCTTCACTATTTGTATTCTCTCAAGCAAGTCTCTTACACCTTGCTTCATTCTGTATCCAAGATTTCTCCTTGAATCCAATCCTTTGAGCAATCATTTTGCTCTCTTATTGAGATTATTTATATCTCTATATCTTCTCAATCCTCTCTTGGTTGTCAACCTGCCTTAACCAAATTTCATTTACCTACAATCTTCTTTATCAATCTTTCAAGTAACCTATCATCATACCTTCAATGAACTTGATCAATATACAAAACAAAAATTAAAAAATATATATACCTTCATATGTAAACCTTCTCCATAGAATATTTCTTGATATGATACCAAAAATGATGTAGAGGGTTAATAACTTTCTTTATCTTTGTCTTTGTTCTTTATTCACTTCTTTTGGCAATAACTTAATCACTCCTTTCAAAGGTTCATAGGTACATTCTTCATGAGATGAATCTAATGTTCACTTGATTAGTTTGTATTCATTTACACATTAAGCATGATATTTAAAATCCTTAAGTACCATTCATTTAATGTGCATACCTTCCAAGAACACCAACTCACTACTTGGATAAGTTTTCCTACATTTTCCCTAACCCTTATAAACATTTTTTAAAGGAAATTCTATATGTATAGTGTTGTACAAAATCCAAAAAAGATACTAAACTCATCTCCAAATACACTTTATGGAATTATTGATGTCTACAAAGTTTCATTCCCCAAATGATTTCCTAGACCATCTTACCAACCTCTTTTAATTCCTTGTGTAGGCTTATTAGGCCTTTGCATATCCTTTCCACATCCAGTCAATTATAGTGGTACAAATTTGTAACCTGTCAAACTAGAAAACCAAAAATAATTTATCATAGCATAGACAATAAATACTGAAAAAAAAATATTAGGATTGGATGGTTATAATTCTCATAATACTAATTTGTGTTCCCAAACCCTAGAATAGGGTTTCTTATAGTCAGAGTAACTTGAGAGGGTAAAATTGAGTGTTTCACACTTGACAAAGGGTTTCAAATGATTGTGTTTTTTTAGATCTATATACTGATAACATAGCATTACTATACATGTGTTTCCCCCTTCAAAACTACTATTCATTTTTTCTAACAAAATCCTTGCTTGACTATGTTGAAAAACCTAGAATAATGTATACTAAGAGGGTTCCAAAGGATGTTATAGGACATATGATGGTATTAAACCTCTATAAAATATTATTTAATTATTTAAAAACTTCATAAACCTCTTAGAATCCCTAAATTCCTCCTTTGATGTCTCTATTCAAGTTGTCCTCACAAGAATCATGTTGACTATGTTACTCATCAAGTTTTTTAGACCTGTAAGGAGACGTTATGATGTCTTGGACTTATGACAAGTTTTAAAACTTTGTGAGAGGAATAAAAAACTCTATACAAACTTAATTCATCATTAAATCATCAATACTCCTTTTTGATACTCTATTTTATTCCTTTTACCAATCTTGGGCTGTCTACATGTAGTTTCTTAACTACTTACTAATTTGTGTTAGTTTACTCATTTAGATATGTGAACACCATTTAAGAGAACACAAATAATTGATAAAAACATAGAATATAAAATTAAAAAAATGATCAAAATGTTACAAACTCATCTTATATCAATACTTTGCCTATATTCAGTTTGTTCAATCAATCACCATTTTATACTCATACAATACAAGGTCTACTAATAGATTTATTTTCAAATAAAGAACTATAAATTCATATTCATGGGGTTATTTTAAATTATTATTTCAAATTCACCCCTATATTCTCTCATACATTGAGTTATTTAAAACACCAAGCCACCACCTATTCAAAAAGGCTTCAAAATCCTATAACTAACTCCTAACTACCTATGTAACTCCTTCTAGTACGTTACCTAACTACTAACCCACTCACAAAAATGACTTACTATATGATTCATGTGAGTATATAGACATATTTTCACCTTAACCCACAAAAAAAACATTTATACTTCTTAAAATAATATTGAATTCTCTAAACCTTACATGTAAATTTGAAAATTCAAACAAAGGATTTTGGTAGGAAAAGGATTATATGAGTCTAATTCAAATCCACCAAGGATATAACAATTAATACTAAATCATATAAACCAAAATGACTTAGAAAATACTCTAACATGTAAATTTTAACCATATTTACAAAATTTTAGTGATACTCTTGCATCAAAATACTCAAAAAATCTATTGTCTTCAACAATCCATCTAACCAAAAAGGCAGACCTATAGGTCCACATTTTGGACAAAAGCTAATGGTCATACAAGTAAGAGTATGTGGAAGGAACATGACTTAGTTCAAGAATGAGAGAATTCATAAACCAATGAAGATATGTAAACTATTTTATATTCAATGAATGTTAAAATGATTGGGTCTACAAACTTAAATACTCATACACAGACCTATGTATGAAGATAAGAAAAAAGGTTTGTAGAACACTATGAAAAGGTCAATTAAGCTTGTATAGTAATGTGAATAAACTTATAATGAATTTTATTTACCCAATGAAGTTTATTTAATTTCAATTTATTAATTACCTAATGAATAAAGCCAAATTTTAGGGCTTAATACTCCAATCACCAAAAAGCTACCTATGACCACGTCTAGACAAATGTAAGAAAGAGGTTGTACACTTGTGAATTACAACATATTAAAAGAGTTAATAAAGTTAAAATGAGTTTAAATAGGTTCCTAATATAATTTATAATTTTTTTCTTCTACTCATTGACTTTTATAAGATTCCTAAAACTCTATACATAGTCAAACCTCAATGACCTCCTATAGGTTGGTCTAGACAACTCAGACTGGTTACAAATTCAAGGAGACGATCCAGTGCATTTAGTGAAATTGGAGTGTGGAAAGATGAAAATGGTGCAGGAGGTAATTCTATTTAAAATAAATAAAAGGAATATTAAAGAATAAGATTAATAAATAGACTCACTTGACCCCTGTAGACTTAGCCAAATAAACTTATAGGTCTACTTGCCTAGAATGAAAAAAGACCTGCATGTTTTGAGAGATATAGAGGTATATATAAATAATTAAGTCAATATGTGGATTTTTATCTTATAATATTATGACACAAATTAGTCCTAAGACTCAATGAGAAAGGGTGGAAATGTTTAAAGTCCTTTTTAGGCTTAGTAATCCTAAGACTACATAAACAGACCTATATACATAGTCATGTGAGAAGTGGTTTGACGAAATGGAAATGAAGACTTGAAAAATTAGAAGTTGAAAATGTTATCACATACCATAAAATGAAAACCATGAGTATATTAAGAGAATAAAATTTCCTTTTAGGCCTATGAGACCTCCTTGAACTTCACTTAGTGTAGGAATATAACTCAAGACCAACTTTCTCTTACTTGGTGTGACCTTGACATATTATATGGAGTAAAATGGATTTAAAGGATGATAAATGGGTTCCAAAAATTAAATATTTTGGTATTATTATTTTTATTGGTTCCTTAACATGTATTAACAAAATCCAAAAACACATAACCCTCTTCAATGGTAGCGTAGAGACCTGAAGACCAACTTCTTATGCTTGGATATTGTCGATGTAGTTTTTATGCACACTAATTCATAATGAGGTAGCCTCTTAGAGGTAAACTCCACTTTACGGTATGATTTTTAGATATGTGATTGAAAAACCAGGTGATGGAATAGTAGGTAGATCATATAGGTTGTTAACCAGGACTATGCATGGATGGATGATATCTATAAGAAAGTTAAAACTAGGTGAGTTGACAGATGGGTAGATACTAATCTAAAGTGGGAAAATATCATAAATAAACTCCAAAATAAGGGGAAGGGTAGATCAAAAAATAAGTTCTCTATGACTTTAATAATTATGTTTTGAGATAGATTCTTTGTGGACAAGTGTTTTTAGAACCAATGTTTTCTATTAGCAGCTACTACATACACACATGCAAACACAATCAAGTAGTCTGGGATAGTTTGATATAGGAAACTCAAGGATATGAGTCAAATGTTGATATTTTTGGGTTAGATATTAAACACATATAATTATAATATTATGACTCAAATAAGGGAGGTATCTAGGGTAGATACAACACACACATAGAAGACTATATCATAGAAAACACCTCTACACACTTATAAAGATGAGACAGTCAACCTACTTGCATATAATCAATACTAATTACTAATTATTCAATAGAAATTACACATATAAAATCATAATTTCAATTATAAAAAAATGAACTCTTCATAGCTATTACACACTTAGAACTACTAAATCAAAACAACCAAAAGAGATAAAACCTGATTACATAGAGTTTGGAAAGAAAATACACCAACACATGCATGACCATCAAAATTGACTTCTTCATGTATTGATTTTTTTGACCCTTGAAAATGAGGGTTCTAGATATATAAATATAATTGAGGATGGGTCACCTCATCCTCCAAGTGCATGCAAACTTGTAATTAAAAGGCATAATTAGAACCTCAGTTCTAATTCTAGTTTCAAAATTGTATGTAATATATACTCATAGTTAACTTACAATTGCCAAAAATAAAGTTAACCTTCATAATGTGATGTAATATATACCTACTTATAAATAATTTAGGTAACTTTCATATTAAATTTATAACATAAGAAGACTATGAGTACATAACTAACACCTTTTATATTTATGATCATAAAATTAGCCTTTGAACTAAGGTTGAATGGACCTTTGCATGGATGCACTAAAATTTGGAGTCTATAGACACATGAAAACTACACAAGATAACTTTTTAATGTCACACCATTCTTGGTACCCTCATCTAGTAGGCTACCTAGTCTATTAGACTCTTTTATCCACTTTATCCTATCAAAACCAAACCTAATTCATCATTTAATTCATTAATGTTCTTCTAAACTCTTGACCATCGATGATCAACCTAACTATTGATGGTTGGCTTGACCATTGATGGTTAGGGCACCAAACTCACTTTAAAAATTTAAAGCATGGCTATATGGGTGAGAGATCATCAACTCCCTAAATGGACACTTGCCTTTAAAATAAACTTTTAAATCTATGAGAACATGCAACTTTATCCCCTATCAAATTAGTAACTTCCTCTCTATTATTAATAATTACAAGGTGATCAAGCCACCACTACAAAGGCATTTGGAGCATCCAAAAAAGGTGAAGGGATTCTTGTGTTTCATTCCTTACTTTTTAGTTGTGTTTGTCATTTATTTTTGTTACTAAGATCTCCCTAGTGTCTAAGCCTAGAGATGTTATGTTATTAGTGTGTTTTTTTCATTTTGTTTTCATTTTGAAACTAACACCATACTAACCATCCTCTCTTGAGTCTAATTCTTAGATCACATAATGGCATGCTGAGTGGGACCAAATGCATCTCACACCTAAAGAAGATCATATTGAAACTTTAAAATATTCATTTGGACCCTTAAAACTCTTGAAAATTGATTTTCTAATTTTATTTTGCAATTTTTGTTTGCCATGATTTTACACATTAACTGACATCGGTAAGTAAGACCAACATCAGTTGCATAGTTTAACTAACATCAATTAGAAAAACTAACATCGATTGGATACCTGTCAAGATGGTCACATTGGTATAACCAATTTCGATTAGATAACCAACATTGGTTAGCCAATGTAACCATTGTCAGTTGTATATAACCGACGTTGATCATTGTGTTTTTCCTAAAACATATATCTAAGAGCTATTTTTTTAAAGTTTATTGTTTCAAACCCAAAAGAGATTCAAATATAAAGGACATGCTAACATTTTTGCTACAAAACCAAGCTTGAAATTTGATAAAAACATGTTTAAATCACCTTTTTTTATGCCTAAAAATCAATTAGGAACCTTGTTTTGGTGTTTAATAAATAATTTTTTAGATGTTTATGGTGAATGTTTTCAAAGTTTTCAACTAAGACTAAGGGGTCAAATGAACACCACCAAATCTTTCATTTTGGATTAAAATTGAACACACTTGTCAATTCTTGTTTTCAATAGTTGTTTAATTAGATTTTATTTGGCAAAAAGAGGAATTTTGTGTGTATGCTCTTCCATTTGTCCCCTTTAGGGAACCCTTGGAATAAAAAGTGCCATTCTTATTGCAAGTAGCCTAGTCCAAGGATTGGAAAGAAATTCATCTAAATCACTCCCCAAAAACTCATTAAAGTTTAGGTGACCTTGAAAATGACCCTAAAGTCTTTCTACTTTCATGATTTCTTTATTTTTATGCAAACTTGGTTTATGAGGGGGACGTCACTACCTCCTTGAGTTCTTTAGGGAAGCTTTGACCTATGGTTTCATCTCCTAAAATTGACATCTCTTACTCCTTTTGAGTTTCACATGGGATGTATCTACATTTGGACATCACACTACACTAAGTGAATAGTAGGATGTAGTGGTTGTAAAAAGGACTATACCCTTTTACAACTAGCCAATGCCATAATCACATAATCTTTGTGATTGTCTTTTACATCATTTAATGTGATAGTAATTATATAATTGAGTCATATATAATGATTGAAAACCAATTAGTTTTAGTCAACCCCATTTTGCCATACCCTTGTTAGGATTTAGATGATTATACTTAGTGTATTTTGGTCATTTTTGCTTGGTATGTTTTGAGAATAAAAATTATTTGTTTGTTCATAAAGACATGTCAAAACCAATTTGCCTATACATCACTCTTTTGTCTAAAGAGGCATTATGCTAGCCATTTTACACCACACTTTTAACTTGAATTTTTTTCTAAAATTGTTTGTGTGTGTGTCATTTGAGTTGAGAAGGGTAGCGTTATGCTACCCAATTCATGTCAAAACATTTTGAGCCTTTTAAGTCTTTCAAACATAACATTGACCACATTATTTGAGAATGATTACATTGTTAGGCTACTCAATTGGTTTCAAGACTTGTTTCACCTTGTGCCAAAAACCATTCATTTCAAACCATGTCATGTATACCATTTAGACTTTTATCTTATGCCATCATGTTGTCCAATCTTGTCTAATTTATTTAGTCAAATCTTAGTTTTCAACATTGAGTTTTCAATTAGAATTGTTAAGTTTGGATCCAAACATTGATTGATTTCTATTTAGGCCTCAATTCATGGAGCTGATACATAGATATTTCTCTTTTGGGTTACATAACTTCATTTAATAGATTACCCAAATTTGAAAACTATTGATGATTTGTTTGTTTAGTACCTATACTTATCATTATTTGTGCCTTTATTTGGTAAAACATAGTCTTTCATCAGATATCCTTTTTTCTTATCCCTTATGCCAATTGATCATGTTTATGTTTGATTCTATGTGTCAAGTTTATGTCAAAGTTGTTTCCAAAATTGTTAGATTAAATCAAATCACATCATGCCTATTTGTTTGAGCCTAGCTTTTGACTCTGTGTTTAGACAAAAGACCTAGTAACTCAACTTTTCCCTTTCCTAGTTTAGACCTTGTTTGGAACACTTTGACTTAGACCTTTGACATGCTAGTTTTTATTCATATGCTTGACATTTTTTGTGTATAAAATTTGATGTTAGATGTTTAATGTTAGGCTATTTTATGCCAAGTCTTAGCACAAACCATTTTGGAGATACAAATCCACTTTCAAACCACATTGGAGATATAGCTACACCCCTTCAACCAAGTTTGAACCATTTGTCCTTTGGATCATTTTTTAGAGTTTGTATAAATCTAAGCCTTTTTTTATAGCTTTCATCACTTATGTGGATATGTCTAGCTACACTTATGGTGGAGTCATGTACAATCCAACTTATGATAGAATGGCTGAACAAAATCCTAGTAAGAACCCCTATAGAGAAAGATTTTTTGAGTTTTATTATTCTCCCTACAATACTCCATATGGGGAACATAGTCAAAATCCACAAAGCCCAATAAAAAAACTTGATTGGCATGAAGAGGATTGTGAGGAGAAATTTGAAGACCCAACTATAGATAATGTTGTTTGGGATACGAATGCATACAATCTTTGTAATAATCAATACATGGAACATAGTCAAGAACTAGCTTATGAGCCAACTCACAATTGGTATGATATGATTTATGAATAAGACTTAGTTTCTTTGGCTTATGAAAGTAATCTGGCTCCCCCACATATACCATTTCTATTCTAAGACCACAATGTTGCACCATTCCCATACCAAGACCTCATATTTTAGTTTGAGTGAGCAACCAAGCTCCATAATGCCCAACCATTTCTATACCAAGACCTCATCCTTTGGTTTGCATGAGAAACTAAGATCCACAGTGCCCAACCATTTCTATACTAGGACATCATCCTTTGGTTTTTATGAGCAATCAAGCTCTACCACACCTCTTCATCATTCCAAGACCTATTCTTTTGGCTTGTGTAAGCAATCAAGCCCCATAACACCCTATCATTATGATCTCAAGACTTTATCCTTTGGCTCATGTGAGAAATCATTCTCCCAAAGGCCCTACCATTATCCAACCATAAGTCATTCCTCATCCAGTACCAATCCCATCTAAACCTTAACCCATCTAATAATTTGAAGACCAAGCTATGTTCAAAACTAGTATTTTCTAACTCATTAGAAACCAAAGCGTAGACAACCAACCAATCCAAGATTTTTTTGTTGAACCAACCACTTATGATAAGTCAACCTATGATGAATCATCAATTGATCCTATACTATTTGTCAAATAATCTCACACTTATGAGTTAGTCTTTGTTGAGTCACTTCTTAATAATTATAACTACCTTTGGGAAAAATATTACCTTGATCAAGTGCCTATTTTTCAAGAGCCTCTTATTAACAATCTAGTCTCTAAGGAGTTGTTTTTTGACCTTTTTCCCATCTTATAGGAGTCCCACTCTAACAAACTAATCTTGGTGTAGCCCATTATGCCATAATAGGCTATTACTTATCCAATACCAAATATTTAGCAAGACATAATTATAATAGAGTACCCATCAGATGAAGAATTAGAGTTAGAGTCAAGTTTTATTCTTGAACTGACATCAGATTTAACATCAAAATCACAATCAACATCAGTCTCAACATTGGATTTAGAGTCAGTTGAGTTAGAATCATATTCATAAGAATAATATGTTTGTGGCTATTACAACATTGGTAACACATGCCTTGTAGATCAATTTGAATACATTTGTGATCCTTCTACAATTTTTGAGGATGATTACTTTAGCTTTAACATAATTTATCTTAGTATATTTTATGAGGATTATGAAGCCTCTCCATATTCCATTACCATTCCATAGGCCATTACCACCTAGTGTAGCCATTATATTGACATTTCACCTACCATAAGTGTCAATTTAAATCGATAGAATCACACTTTATTGAACTGCATCTATGGTGACATAGAAATTGAAGAAGAGTAAGGAGGCCAAACCACATCCATATAGCAAAAGAACACTCTCCTAGTGAAAATTTTTTAGAGGTGTTAGGGGACAATCAAAGTCACAACTCAACATCTTTTAGTGAAAATTTTTTGGAAGCACTAGAAAATAATCAAAGTCAAAATTTAACATTCCTTAGTGAAGCCTTCTCAAAGGTGATATAGGAAAATAAAGACAACTTCATCGGTGAAAAACTCTTTGAGGCACCAATAGCTGAGCACAAAATTTATTCACTACTTGATGAAGACATTATCAAAGATAAAATCAAAATATCTTCCTATCTATAGCCTAATCAAATGGTATCTACTCTCAAGATCAAACAACAGAAAAATATGGTGGTCTTATTAAGATAACAAGTCTTTGGCCCCACCACAACTAAATTTATGTTGAATCTAACATTAGTAACATTATGTGTGACTAAATGTCTTGATCTTCATTTGTTTTCCCACCATTATACATTTCATTATCATCACCATTCCATTTTACAATCAAACCTACCATCCATTATTTGTCCTTATTTACCATCCACAACCACACTTTCCTTTATAGAGGCTACAAAGATACCTTGTCTTGATGTTTGAAGGAATCAAAATCAATGACCAATGAAGATCACAAAACTATTCTTAGCATCCAAATCTATAGGTCATTTTTGATAAAATAACTATTTAGATGAGGTGTGGGATAGAAATTAACATAATCAAGTATTCTATTTTTATCATTTTTTGATTAGGATGTGCATCTCCCCATCAACAAGAACCACAAAATCAAAAACCATACCTAGGCTAAAAACATGTACCATACCATTTCACATTGCCGTGTTATTTCCATTGTTACATATCTATTTTATATTGTCGCATATCTTTCCATTTACCCCATCACTTGGGGGAAAACCCTCTTACCATTTTTATACATCCTATCATTCCATTCATATCTAGACCAAAGCTTTTTTTAGTAATCCTATCCAATCCTATTTTGATCTTGGTTACTTTGGTTCTTCTTGCACCTTTTGTTGGGGGATTCCTATCAAGTTCAACAATCAATCCAATCTATGTTTATAATGATATTCTATGAAATTAGTGTGATAGTTGATATAGCAAGATATCTTTCATCCTATCAAGCTTGTTTATGTGAGCCTAATTATAATCACCTATGGGCAAATAAGTGTTTCACTAGTTTTGCTACTAATTATAACCACCTGTGGGAAAATTAGTATCATTAATGTATGTTATTGTATCTTAGTTATAATTTATTATAGGAAAACTAGGGGAAACACTCATTTATCATGCATTGTCACATCACCTTGTCATTATTATTTTCATTTGACTAGCCATTTACCATATTTGAGAACTTGTTGGGACCTAGTTGGTTTTTCCCTGCCTTTTGTGTGGATGGAATTACTAGTACATGAGGTCATTTTAGGACTATGTGGGTCATGATCAATTCATTTTAAGGTCACCTCAGTACCCCTTTACCACACTCTCACCATTTTGTGATTAATCTAAGCCATGCTCTCACCATTTTGTGAGTAAACTAAGCCACACTCTCACTATTTTGTGAGTAACCTAAGCCACACTCTCACCATTTTGTGAGCTTGAACCATTTAGTGTCTCATCATTGTTGATCGAGTTGAGACACTTCAAAAAAATCCAAAAACATTTAAAAAATTATTAGAAAATAAAAAAAACATTGATCACTTCTTTGCCTTAAGGATTTTGGGAACCCTTACTAAGTTACAAGCAAATCACTTGGCATTTAGTTTCCCCATATTTTTTGGCCTTTTTCTCTCATGTAGTTACCATTTTTCAAGACCATTCCTCTTCTTCTCTCCCATCCATTCTATTTTTTTTCATTAGTTATCACATTCTTCCCATTCCTTAGGAGAACTACATTTGGCCTAAAGTTTTTTATTGGATATTATATCCATGGAACTATGTAGGTAGCATCCACTTGCCTAGTGTATATGGAGATAACTCAACCACCCCCTTTATTTTATTCTATTCCCCCATTTTGTTAATTTGTTAAGTTGTCACCTATTTTTTAAGGGAAAGGTTTGCAGGGTTTCTATTACATTATTTGTTTATTTTTGCTTATTTTTTTTGTTTGTCTACCTATTTGTTTACTTTTAGCACTGTTGCCTTGATACAGTTTATGTGTATTCATTGGGTGATTCCTTGTCCACACTTACACTTAAATCCATACCTATTCATATGTTTACATTATCATCATGATTTCTATCATGGGTACATTATTTTATATAGAGTATTGGATTATGGGAGTCAGTCCTCATGCATATTTTGGCCAAGTCTTTATGGTGTTTTATCATGAAGCTTAACATCACATGCTATAATAAACCTCATATTTAAGAATTCTATTCAGTAAAGGTGACATCTCTTTGACACTGACATCTTTGTTCCATCATAATTATATCCTAAACAAATTAATTAAACATGGAAGAATATCAACCTTTATAATTTTAGATGAGCATCGCCCTACAAGTAGGTTTTTCCAATTCATCATTAACCTCTATGTTAAGTTATCATCATACTCAACCAAATTTATCATGTTTTCCATAATTGAGGTCCAATGATTATAACCACCTATGGGCAAATCATTGCACACCATCTCACCTACATTTCTCAATGATTATAACCACCTTTGGGAAAATCATTGTGTTGTCACCATTTTACTTATTATACCCATACATGGGCATGTTATTATCTAGTTTTTCTTTCCTAACTAGGGTAGCTCCATCTTCTCAATGATTATAATTTCCTTTGGGAAAATCATTGTGTTATCATACCACATTGCCACTATCAGAGTATAATGTTTATAACCACCTTTGGGTAAACAATTATGCACCATCCAACTTACATTCTCAATGATTTTGACTACTATTTCACTATCATTGTGTTTTCACCCCATCATTTTTCCTTTCTTTGGTCCCCTCATTTCACTTCTTTCTTTTTGAGGGATCATTTGCCACCCTACTTATGCCAACCATTCCCTTGAGGGGGCATCATACAGTTAGTTTATCATAATTATAGTTGTAGGCATACAAGACCTTTTCATTATTTGAGAAGATGTTATTATGATTATAGCTCACAATGTCTTCCCAAATAGGGGCAAACTTAGACACCTAAATCTAGCCACTGATAACCTCCAATCAAGTTTTTGGCCAATTTCTATCTAAAACATACAATTCAGCCTAAAAACACTAAAACATGATAAAAGTTGTGAAATTGACATATTCAATTGCCAATTTTGGTTAAGGTATCATTAAATGGGGTAATGTAATTTATGTGCCAACTAACTTTGATCAAATCATTATGAGTCAAAATGCCATTTTTACACCTAGGTGCTCTAGATTGAACTTTCCTATCAAATCTCTCATATGAGATGCATGACTTTATTATTTTATATTGGTAACATCCTAAATGGGAATATAGTTCTGATGCATCTGACATCACTTTTCAATTCTAATCTAGTCAAATTTTGGATCAATAACAAGGCATTTTGATCAATTTGAGTAATTTGTGCATAAAGTGCTTAAACATGTTTAAGAGCAAATTAAACCAAATTAGAGCATAATCAAGAAATCCATAGAAACTTGTTGAATACTTTTTTTTGGAAATAAATATTGAATATCTACATCATCAAGTGACCTTATTTTCTGGGAAGACATCCCTAGGCCATAAACGCCACAAATATCAGGATTCATGCCCTCCATGCCTCATCAATGCCTTCCATGATACCCTCCATGCCTCTTAATTTCTCCTTATTCCAATGTCATGATGAGGATAATTATAAAATTAATTATAAATCCTCAACCAAACATGTCAATCTTGAGATGGATGGTTCAAGTTGATTCTAGACATTTGCAAAAATTTATAAATAAGAAGCCATATGACATCATTTCTAAGACATGATTATGCAAGGTTATAGTGCTAAACTAGTTCCAAAAGCTTCAAGAAATTAGTTTTATCATGCCAAATCAATTCCAAGCCAAGCCAAAGACACAAGGTACCAAGGATAAGAGGAGATAACCAAGCTTCCTTTGATGAAGACTTCATGAGCACAAGTCGAGCAAGCCACCACTAAAAAGGAATTTGGAGCATCTAAGGAAGGTGAAGGAACTCTTGTGTTTTATTCCTTACCTTTTAGTTGTGTTTGTCATTTGTTTTTTTTACCAATCTCTCCCTAGTGTCTAGGCCTAGAGATGTTATGCTATTAGTAGGTTTGTTTCATTTTGTTTTCATTTTGAAACTAACACCATACTAACCATCCTCTCTTGAGCCAAATTCCTAGATCACAAGATATAATAGTGATCTAATATCCATCTTGTGGGATTTTGTAGGTTTAGGTGATGAGGAGGAGGAGAGATGGGGGTTCTTGGTGAGGGGATCACTCTATGACATCCTGGATGAGACTCTAAATCCATATGACCCCTTGACATTAGAGGATCAAAGTGTACCATCTACCCTAACTTAGGTGAGTTGGTTCATATTATCTAGAGAGGCAATGAGGTAGATATAAGTGTAGAGGTAGAGGATGCAACCACCATAACTTATGGGTGCTAAGGAGCTATATGTATGGCAGACCATGGTAGATGAGAGATCTGCCCATCTAGCTATAGTAGCATAGATGATAGAGATCCACACCCAACTAATAGAGTCACAAATGAAGGTAGCACACCTACAATGATAGGTATAGGGATTGATATCTTGAACATCCTCATTATAACATATCATTCAGAGGAGTTAGACCAAGGCCTTAGTAAGAAGTGTGGCTAGGCCACAAGATAGATAGGGTGGAGCCCAACCCTAGAGATAGAGCATTATATATGGTTGCATTTGTTGTATCAAACTCATGATATATATATATATATATATATATATATATATATATATATATATATATATATATATATATATATATATATATATATATATGATTATTTTGGCATATTTATTGTTAGATGTGTATGTTGTCATTATGGTTGATTTTGTTTGTTCATTATGGTTTTGGCTATGAATGCTTTAGACATATTTATTTCTAGCACATGTATTTATCTTTGTTTTACATTCTATAAGAAATTTATGAGAGGTGGTTTCTTTTCTAGCATTATGAAAAATACATGCATGGTTAAAAAGAAATAGGCAAAAGGACTTGGAAAAATATAATCAATCAATAAAATGTACTACACACTATTTCAAGCTAGGAAATGTGTAATAACAATAAATGATTAAGTATAAAGAACCAAGAAAATGTAAAACAAGACTTAAAAAGGAATTTGTTTTTAAACCAATATGAAAGATTTTTTCACCAAATTAAAACAAGCAAAATCATACTAAATATCACGTTGGGAAGTATGGCAAAAATGTTATGAAATGGAAGGTATTAAAAGGTCATAAATGGTATTAAAAAAATTAATTAATCTAATCAATCATATTAAATCATGTTAGGAAGTATGAAAGAAAAATAAAATTAAAAAAATTGGTCTTAAATTTGTCATACTAATTCAAGCTAAAAAGTATGAAAAATTCAAGAAATGGTTGAAATATTACATATACTAAAAAACAATAAGATAGAAAGGCAAAATAAAAATTAAGCAAGCATAAAACACACTAAATCAATCTAGGAAGCATGTAAAATGAGGTGTAACTTCATAATCGATTTAATCTTATCTCAAATTTGACACGTGATTTGGATGGTGACTTGGGTATTGGAAAATTTTGTAAGGAGGGTTGCATCCTATCCGTGGTCTTATACTACAAAGCAAAAAAGATAACACCATTGGGGTAGAATAAATAGGAAAATTGGGTAATAAAAGGATGTGGATAAGAGGAAGGAAAATATGGTAATTTGTGAGGATGGTTGGGTCTTATCCATAATCTTAAAAAGCAACTCACAGATGAAATCCCAAGGGGGGTGATCAGTACACCAAACAAAAAATCTCTAAAGGAAATATATGAGATATAAGGAGTGAAAAATTGAGTGTAAAAATCAATACTTAGGCATCTTTTGAGAAGACCTTAGGAGGTAAGAGGCATAATAAGGACATGAGAGGACACTAAGTGACTATTGGTCATCTATGTACAAAGGAAACCTATTAGATATAGACATAAATATTTGTAGACAAATAGGTGTGCTACGAAGATCAACTCATGAAGGTAGATTGGTACAAGAAAAAGTAAAATGAACCTACCTTCCCATGACATGTTCCCCACTCTTCAAGACACTTTACACAGTTTTCAATCTACTACAAAAATTGGGTACTTGCATGAGAAAGTAGGTAGCAATACAATATTTTTTTATTCTTCTCTTTTAATCTACTGGCCTACCTCACCCCAAAAGATTCAGCACTATGTAAAACTAATTGTGGAGTTTGAGATTTGACTAGAAGAAGGAGATGTACTTTGAATCGTATATATATGCATCACTATCAAGAAAAAATATTAAGCAAATAAAATAATTCTCTAAGTGAGGGAAGGTCCACAAGTTGAGAAGGATCCATAAGTGGAGGCACAAAAGGTGGTGAAGGGACCATAAGAGAGGATGAAACCACTGGAGGTGGAGCCATGGGAGAAGAAAGAGAATCCTTCTTATGGGGATGACCTATGGTGGGAATAAAATAAGGTTTAGGAATGGTTATAAGATGATATTTGATATGTTATTATAGGATGCGATAATGATCAGTGTGATGGGTGCCACATAAATGCCATAGACAATATATCTCACCATACTTAGGCATATATTTAGGAAGTACCTTTAGGGGAGGTATGGCTTTGTCTAATGATGGGGAAGAAGGATGCAAGGTATCAATTTTTTTTGTAACTTACGATAATGGGTGGAATAATGGTTATTTATCCCATAGAAGCAAAAAATACATCAGTGAGTGGTTTTAGTAGAAACACTCATGGAAGGAGGTAAAATAGGAGTGTAAGAACCTGGAGAACACTCATCAACCCATTTGGTGCATAGAGGATCCATCTTAGGCAAGGGAAGCAAACCATCACCAAGGGAAGGTGATGATGAAGAAAAAATGGAACTAGGCTCAACAAAAGGAATGATAGTATCAAAAACAACTGTAGGCTTAGCAACAGTAGGATTAAAAAAAAGATCAACTATAGTAGGATCTTGAAGAAGCTCAACTATAGTAGGCTCTACTAAGGGAGGATCAGGATCTATAGAATGTCTATAGAGGGTTGCACTAACCTCAAGGTTAAACCAATGATGAGATTTAGGGAACCTAGAAAAGTGGTAAGGCTCAATCAAAGTATGATCCATGAGTATAGTCCTACATGTCTCCTTATAAACTAGAGGTGTTAGTCCCATTTCTACCGTTAGTGGATAAGAGATTTAATGAAGAAGATTTCTAGTCTAGAACCTAGAAGTATACTTGAGAAACCTATAAACTGGGTCAACAGTATGGATCAAGCTATATAGGAACCTATTAAAAAGTGTTAAAACTATAAGGGATTGACTAGGTCAACCTAATAGGTGAAACTAGGTATAAAAAAATGTAAAAACCTATATTAGGTTGACTAGGTCAATTTAATTATCTATTCCTAGAAACTTGCACATAGAGAAAAATAGTTGGGTCGATAGAATCGATCTAGTATGTCAAAATATATGATAAAAATGATTATGAAACGAATGATTAAAATAATGAAAAAGTGAAATAAATCTTGCAAAGGTTAGTTTATATTAAATTCACCATAATTTATGCAATTATAAATGCATCATGTCTATGAATTAATCCTATATCAGATAAGATAGATCATACCTACACTTCCAATTAAGATACACTTATTAAGTGGGAGCATGACCAATATGGAGATCCACTAGACCTAATTAGGGGATCAATTGTATCACTTGTCACAAAATATCATTCTACAAAAGGTTTAAAAGCCTATATTTTAACACAATCACACAATAACCCTAATGGAGTCCTAAGGTTTAAAATATTCACTCTGCTCTAATAACAAGAAAGCAAAATATAATCTAGTGCACACCAAAGCTTGTGACATAAAGTGGGGGTTAGAAACAATAAAATAACTAACTAAAATAAACATGTATTATAAGACATATACTCACATCAATTTATACAAAATCCTAGTACATGGAGAGAATAATACAAATACATTATCTATCAACTCTTACAAAGGAGAAATAAAGTTAGGAATACTTACCTTTGAAGATGAACCCACTGAGCCTCAATCTATCCCTTGGCCAAGGTGCTTTGTAAGAGATTGTTTTGGTATGTATGGATAACCAAGATAAATCATCTCTAGGCTACACAACCTATCTAAGCATCTAAAAGACTTCTCCATAAGACAAGATTTGTATCTCCAAAGAAAGTATGGAACTCTAAGCTTTATTCTTCAAGTGGAATGGTCAATAAGCATATGTTAGCTCACACTTCTTCAATAATAATTCTTATCCTATGAAATGGTTCGAAATGACCATATATATATATATATATATATATATCTTTCCCTAAATCATTATGGGAATGTCAATTTTACAAGGTTGACCCAGTTGACCTAGTGTGTTTTAGGGATAATTTACTAGGTTTGTGTTAGGTCATCTGAAAGGTTAACAAACCAAGAAAGTAAAGAATTGCTATAAATTTTAATGGGTCGATCTAGTCAACCTAGTATAACTAATATTCAAAAAGGATATTAAGGAAAGAAAAGGAAGAATGGAAAGAGGAAAATACTGGAGGAGGTAAGACTGAGAAGAACAAGCTTAGGGTAAATGGTTTTAAGAGACAAGTGTGTAGATGACAATTGGCAAAAGGAACAATAATATTACAAAGTATTAATGGTATACCCACCCCTTTCCTAGTGCACCCCTTAAGGCATGCACTTAGAGAGATTGAGACTCAAAAGGTTCCTTCAAGATACAAAGTGTCAGTAATCAATAAAAGTTTGAAAATATTATGTGTATACATTCTTAAGTTTAGAATTTGGTTATCAGATATTTTGTTTGGTACTTAAGTTTGGATAATCCATTTATTAGATTTTTTTGTTTAGATATTTTTTTTGGGCTAGTCTTCATCAACTTTTTTTATCAGAGAATTTTTTTGGGACTTGTTTAGACCTTTTGTTTTGAATATTTTGTTTAGATCTTTTGTACAGGATTTTTGTTTAGATGTTATTTTGAATGATTTTGTCTTCAGATATTTTGTTTAGGGTTTCTATTCAGAGCCTTTGATTCATGAGATTTACTGGCTTAGTTCCAACATGAAACCTAACTTCTAATTTACAAAATATTGCTAAACTTATCAATCAAAGCATAACTAGTTCACAACACTTATCAAAAATACATAAAAGATGTAGCTTCCTTATCAAATAAACTAGCAAGGTTTTGAATTATGTAGGTAAATAAAGTTTATGAACATTGGGAATTAAAAGTGCATGAGTTATAATTTAATGCAAAATATATATCAATGACTTGTGGCTATTGATGTATTTATTGATCATAAGCAAATTTTGAGTTCAATTGATACTAAGCATGCAAAACCCTAGCCACATGTGCATCAACTATAAAAAATAACCAATAGAAAGGAGTTGTCAAAGTCTAGGAAGCTAAATCTAAGTAAACCAATCAAATTAAAATGGTTTCATCATCCCAATTATTTAGAGGAGTGTTTCTACTATCTCAATTTTCCATTAAGGATTTTATAGAATATACACACACTGTGTTCAATGCTACAATTTTCAATGATAGGTATGCCAACTATTCAAAATTATGGTATGCCATTGATCATATCAATTAATTTTCTCATAAATGATATCTATCACAAGTGCAACATCAATTATTGATAGACCTACTCTCCATCAAGAGATAAGGAATACACTTCATGGAAGCTAAGCCTAAGGTCATGCCAGGTACCGGACTATTATGATACTTATTTTTTTATGATAAGGTGATATATGATGTCTTCCTACATCACATTGATCATAAGATGGTCATGGAATGTATGTCAGGATATGATATCCAAATATATTTATCCTTGATAACTATAAATGCCATAGTTGATATGCATAGGGTGGTAACATGGAACAAGAATAATTCAATTGAGAAAACTCTAAGTGGATGGTTTATTCAAGGGGAGTCTATGTTACTAAAGGGATAAGACCTCATACCTATTAAAAAATTTAGAATGGGGGTCCACATCAGGATGGCCCTATTGAATAGATTATATGGCGTGTTAAGTATCCATTTTTCCTACCTAGATTATGTGTCACTTATAGAAATGTTGATGACTTCTGACATCAATTTTGCCTTGGGGGAAATCATCATCTTTAATCTAAGGGAGTAAGTTATACATAAATTCAAAAGGTCCAATTTAGCAAGAAATTCTTATATGATGTCATACCTCCTTGATGAAATAATGGGAACTATATACAAGGATTATGGGGAGCTTTGGAGCCTATAGGATGATGTCAAATGACTATCGAGTAGCTTGCCTACAAGAGCTAGACCTAATTGATGAGAAACACATAGCTACACTCAATAATCTTCAAGCATATTAGAACTGACTCAAAGGTCACTATAATTGGTGTGTTGAGTATAGAACATTTGAGCTTGGTGATCTTGTTCTTAAAGAAAACCAAAAAAATACCATAGTTGAGAAGAATCATAAAGGGAAATTCAAACCAAACTAGATAGGGCCTTTCATCATCATTGTAGATTATGGATTAGGAGTATACAGGCTTGCCACACCAGATAGAGAAGAAGTTCTAGAGCCGATGAATATTATTCATCTCAAGTGATATTATGCTTGAGTGCTAAGGTGTATTTTCTATGAGGACCATTTTAGTTAGGCCATTTTATCACTATTCTTATTTGTACAAATACCATCCTTATCCATCCTCTTCCCCTTATCCACCTTTTACTTCTAAAATATCAACTCAGTGTGTTCTAAGGCCTAGCCTACTTGACCTTGGTTTTTGACATTCATTATGCATTTTAAACATCAAGGTATTTGATTAGTTTCATCAGTTGGTTCAAGAGCTTTGGTTAGAGATCATATTTTGGGATAGTGTGATAGAAGTTTTGGTAGTTACATCCTTCATTTGATTCCTTTATTACCATCAATATTACTACTAATTATAACCACCTTTGGGAAAATTAGTATCATCAATCTATTTCATTGTGTCCTGGTTATAACCACCTATGGGAAAACTAGGGGCAACATTTGTTTATTAATCCTTGGCATACCAACTTGCCACTTCATATGTCATACTATGCCTTTTTACCAATTATGCTTGTTTTTTTTGAATTGCCTGCTACACTAGTCAAATTTCTCCACTTTAAAGGTAGAAATATAGTGACTTGAGGTCCTACTTTGAGACTATGTAGGTAGTACTCAATACTTATTGAGGTTAACTTAGTCACCCTTTTTCCCATGCTCTCATCATTTTATGAGCAACCTAAGCCATGCTCTCACCATTTTGAGATCAACCTAAGTTTGAATGTTTTCACCATTTTGCAAGCTTGAACCATTTAGTGTCTCATCATTCTTGATTAGGTTGTGATACTCCAAAAAAATTCCAAAAACCTTTGAAAAATCATTAGAAAACAATAAAAACATTGACCACTTCTTTGCCTTAAGGATTCTAGGAACCCTTACTAAGTTCCAAGCAAATCACTTGTCATTTAGTTTCCCCATCATTTTTGGCCTTTTCTCTCATGTAGTTACCATTTTGCAAGACAATTCCTATTCTTCTATCACATCCATTCTATTTGTTTTCCTCAGTTATCACATTTTTCCCCATTCCTTGGGAGAACTGCATTTGGCTTGAAGTTTTTTATTGGATATTACATCCATGGAACTATGTAGGTAGCGTCCACTTGCCTAGTATATATGGAGATAGATTGATCACCCCCTTCCTTTTCTTATATTCCCCCATTTTGTTTGTTTGTTAAGTTTTCACCTATTTTATAGGGGTAATGTTTTTAGGGTTTCTATTGCATTGTTTGTTTGTTTATTTCTACTTATTTTGTTTATTTGTTTATCTATGTGTTTGCTTTCAAGCACTATTTCCTTGATTTAGTTTATGTGTGTTCATTGGTTGATTCCTTGCCCACACTTACACTTGAATCCATCCAAATTCATATGTTTACATTGTCATCATGGTTTCTATCATTGGTGCATTATTTTCTATTGAGAATTAGATTATGGGAGTCAGTCCTCAGGCATATTTTAGCCAAGTCCTCATGATGTTATACCATGATGCCTAGTGACATGTGATATAACAAACCTAAGATTCAAAAAGTCTATTTAGTAATGGTAGAATCTCTTCAACATTGACATCTTGATTTACTCCTAATCATAGCCCAAACAAAGTAATTAAGCATGAAATAATTTTAACCTTTATTATTTTGGATGAGTCTCTCCCTACTAATAGGTTGTTATAATTCATCATTACCCTCTATGTTAAGTTATCATCATCCTTAGCCAAGTTTATCATGTTTTCCATAATTAGGGTCCAATGATTATAACCACCTATGGGCAAATAATTGCACACCATCCCACCTATATTTCTCAATGATTATAACCGCCTTTAGGTAAATCATTGTGTTGTCACCATTTTACTTTTTTCTACCCATACATGGGCATCTTATTATTTGGTTTGTCTATCCTAATTAGGGTAGCTCCATCTTCTCAATGATTATAACTACCTTTGGGCAAATCATTGTGTTATCAAACCACATTTCCACTATTAGGGTACAATGTTTATAATCACCTTTGGGTAAACCATTATGCACCATCCCACTTGCATTCTCAATGATTTTGACTAATTTTTCACTATCATTGTGTTTTCACCCCATCATTTTTCCTTTCTTTGGTCCCCTCATTTCACTTCTTTCTTTTTGTGGGATCATTTGCCACCCTACTTGTGCCAACCATTCCATTGAGGGGCCATCATACAGTTAGTTTATCATCATTATAGTTGTAGGCATACAAGACCTTTTCATTCTTTGAGAAAAATTTATTGTGATTATAACTTGCAATGTCTTCCCAAATAGGGGCAAACTTAGACACCTAAATCTAGCCATTAATAACCTCCAATCAAAATTTTGGCTAATTTCTACCTAAAACATACAATTCAACCTAAAAACACTAAAACATGTTAAATGATGTGAAACTGACATATTCAAGTGCTGATTTTGGCCAAGGTATCCCTAAATGGGGCAATGCAATTTATGGGCCAGTTAACTTTGATCAGATTCTGAGTTAAAATACCAAATTTGCACCTGGGTGCTCTAGATTGTTCTTTCTTATCAAATCTTCTGCATAAGACACATGCCTTTGTTATTTGTTTTTGGTAACATCTTGAATGAGAATATGGTTCCAACATATCTAACGTCACCTTCCAAATCCAATCCAGTCAAATTTTAGACCAATAACAAGACATTCTAATCAATTTGAGTAATTTTTGCACAAAGTGCTTAAATGTGCTTAAGAGATAATTAAGTAAAATCAAGGCTTAATTAATAATTCCATGGAAACTTGTTGAATAATTATTTTTAGAAATGAATATTGAATATCTACATCATCAAGTGACCTCATTTCTTGGGAAGACATCCCTAGGCCATAAATGCCATAAATATCAGAATTCATGCCCTCCATGCCTCATTAATGCCTTCCTTGATGCCATTTATGCCTCTTAATTACCCCTTCTTCCAATTCCATGATGAGGATAGTTATAAACTTAATTCCAAAAATTGAATTAATCCTCAACCACACATCTCAATCTTGAGATGGATGTTTCAAGCTGATTCTAATTAAATCCAAATATCTATAAATAGAGAGGCCATAAACATCATTTCTAAGCTTAATTTGTGCAAGTTTATAATGAAGATTGGTTCTAAAAAGCTTTATGAAACTAGTGTTACCATTCCAAATTTATTCCAATCCAAGCCATAAGCCAAAGGTTCAAGGAGAGATGGAGGTAGCCAAGCCTCTTTTGGTGAAGACTTCATGAGCATAAGTTGAGCAAGCCACCACTACAAAGGCATTTGGAGCATCCAAGGAAGGTGAAGGAATTCTTGTGTTTTCATTCCTTAATTTTTAGTTATGTTTGTCATTTGATTTTTTTAACTAAGCTCTCCCTAGTGTCTAGGCCTAGAGATGTTAAGCTATTAGTGTGTTTATTTCATTTTGTTTTTATTTTGGAACTAATACCATACTAACCATCCTCTCTTGAGTCATATTCCTAGATCATAGAGCCTAGTTATAGATTGTATAAAGAATTTCATCTATGATTATCTTTTGTTGATGCACATGTATGTATATAACAAGCATATTACCCATATTGTATAGGATGTATATCCTTAGGTATGACAAGCTATCCATGAGGCCCCACTACCAAGGATATCTAGAAGTATTGTAGATACATTAGCACCTCAGGGTGAATATTGATTATACCTTAATTATATAGTAATTATGGTCATCATCAATAAGTTCATCCCCCTATGCCTCCCCAAGTACATGCTTGATAAGCTCATAGAGCAAGAAATTGCATTCCAACTTTGATGGAGTGTAAAAGAAGATTTGATAAAGAAGAAGAAAATCATGTTCTATAGGTCCCATATGATAATAGGTTAAATTTGAATATAATGAGAAAAAAATTTAGGGAAGTGGGAAATAAAAGGAAGCATTATCAGTTGGCTACCTTGCCTCATAGGTATTGGGACCCTCATATTTGGATTCAAAACCATATCTAGGGCTTTGGTATTTCTTCCCTATGACCATGATTTTTTGTTCTTAAATTCAAAAGATGATGCCCAAGTCATGAAAAGGGCGTAAATTGTAAGGATAAAATAAAAACATCTAAAGATAATCTTTGGATAACCTTCAATTTTAATTCAAGAGATACATAGAAGGCTTCTACCCCTTGGAGGATGGACTAATTTAGACTTCTTGGTCAATAGACCCCTACAATAAATAGAGGAACAAGGATATCCTTCTCAAGAATCTCCCCAAGTATTGAAGGATATTAAGATAGAGCTTGGTGTGAATGAAACTAATCATAGAGGAGCTCAAGAGAATCCAATTTGATTGGATTTATTTGACTCAAAAGGCCAAGATCACCCAACTACATCACCATTGCAAAAATATACAAGTAAATAGGTTGTTACTACCTCAATTCAATAAGCCTCATCCCTAGGTAAGAAGGCTACACTATTTTACAAGAGGAAACTAAGGCTCCTCCCCTTTAAGTGAACCTAATTACTGATGAACCAGAAATAGACACATCTTTAGTTCAACAACCAACACTAGCAGAATAAGAAATGGAGGAAGAGGAAGATTTAGAAAGAGTAAAGGCACTAAGCCTTATAGATGAAAAAGGGAAAAGACCAATGAAAGATGACCAATTAGGTAGGTCTTTCTTCCCAAATTTCATTTCATTTAGTTCCCCTTTCTTCAATAAGTTCATTTTATTCAGTTTCCCTCAGTTATCCCTTATAAATACCTCTAGTAACACCAAAGATAGAAGATGTTACATTCGTCATTGTTATTTATGTTTCCCCAATAATCCCAACCATATCTATTAATACCACTACTATGAAAATTCCCTCTAGGACTACTACAACCCATCCTAACATTGAAATGAGGGATTCTAAGAATTTTTAAACAACATTAGAAAGCTCTCAACTCCATTTATCTTCTACTCAAATAAACTTACCAATACCTTCCACCAGTTCCTCCCATTAAACAACTTAATATCCTCATGAAAGGCTAAAAGGGTCAAATATGTATATATAGTATTCCCACTACCTCAATATGAAGGTGTGGATTAGTGTAAAATCATATGAAACTCCCTTCATGACCCAATACTCAAAGGAGATTTAGAGAAAAAATCAAAAGATCAATCGATTGAGACTACAACTAAAGAGATAACCAATAAACCAAATGTAGCTAGTCATCCCTCCATGGGCAGATGATCTTAGATCAAAGGCTTTTCAAATTATGAATTACAAAATCATAGATTTGCCTTTTATAAGTTCCATGTGAAGAGGAAAATGGAGGACCAAGAAGGAAGGGAAATCATTTTTGAAGAAAGAAAATAAGTCTTTACCTTGGCTAAAAGGAAGAATAGACAATTGGGGTAGTCCCTTACTAAAACTCATAAGGATGATATGATAGTATTACATGAGGGGATTGAAATAGCTATGAAAGAGCTTAAGTAAGAGTTGGAGAAAATAAAGGAGTAGTAGAAAATAGTCTATATCCCTCAGGGAATTGAAATCAAAGTTCAGTAGGCTATATCAAAGCTATATAATGCTCTTGAAGTAATTGATGCAATGAGGGTAGAATTGGCTCCCACATAACCTATATTCAAAAATTATTTAATATTTTGAAATAGGATGAGAATAAATTAATGTTACTAATTATTTATACTACTAATAAGGCATATAGACATCTTGTTTTAATGGCACTATTGGAGGTTTCAAATGCCCTTAACTTGGTGGCAATTACAACTCAAAAAGCTAGAGAGTGGATCATAACACTGGGGGCAATAATGCCCAAGTATCAAGAACATGAAGCTCTCATTTTTCAAATCTTAGAAGAATTGAAGCTATAAAAGGCAAGGGACACTACCCAAAATCTTATTAGTAGGATCAATTTTGATCAAATCCTTTAGGTAGCATCTGAGAATTTTAAGCAAAGCCTTTAGGGATTAATACTTGAAGACATTAAATTTGAGTTGAGTTTTTCTATAAAGAAGGTGATGGAAGTAGATATTTTCAAGATTAACTTCTAGGATAGAAAGGTAGAGCATGCCAAGATCCTTGAAGAGGTAAATAGGGTGCATATACCCTCATTACTCAGCTTGTACATAATCAAACTATAACATAATATAGGACACAAATTTTATCTTGAGTTGTAAGCAAAGAAGAAGACTGATGTTGCAACTTCTAGTTTAGTACCAACATCTACTATAATGACTCTATTTTAGTTAATTTCACTCATTTCTTAGTTTTAGTAGTAAAGTAATGAAACTAGTAATAGGTTGTATAGAACAATACTTGGTAAAGTGCATGTGTGAATCCAGATGAAGGTGGGTTCTCCTCTTTGGCTAGGGAGGATAACCTAAAAATAAGATAAACACTAGAAAAGGGATTTTTTAGAAGGATGGTTTAATGGATTGCCTGGCATGAGTTAGATCCAAGAAGTGTAATGCTTGATAGGATAATGCCAATCTATTGTTATGAAAATTAACCTAAAAATGATAAGAAAAAATGATACTTGCATTCAATAAAAGGAAGGTAAATATATATAAGAAAGAAAAAGATAATTTTTTTGTTAAGAGAAAACAATCAAATTTTATGCTAAGAGGGTCGGGGTTAGGTCTAAAAAATCAAAAAAGGCCTTGTGGTCAATGGGAAACATAGAAAACAAGATTTTATTTAGGTTAAAGGGGTGAAAACAACTTATTATAAATGTGTGCCATAGTGACTGTTGGTAGTTGGGTGAACCATCTATAGTTGGGTTTGACTGTTAGTGGTTGGGTGACTATTGATGATTAGGTTTGACTGTCGATGGTTGGGTGATCATCAACAGTTACCTATGTCAATCTAAGAATGATCAAAATAGAAAGTGTTGATTGATAAATTAGGTAAGTAGTGGTTTGGCTATGAGGATAGAAGGTGCTCTGATAAGGTAGAGAGATTATAAATAAGATAGATTAAATCAAATAAGCATAAGATGCCTGAACCTTAGTAGTAAAGGAATTCTAAAGTAATTTGGCCAGAGTGATGGTATTTCAGGCCTTCAAATGTGATTCTAATAGAGCTTCAAGTTTCCAATGATATTTCTCATTGAAATGATGTTGGATACCTACAAGAGAGTTTAAATGTAAAATAATTGATTATCTCTCACTTTTCACTTCCTCCTCTTCTATTTTTATATAATTAGAATTTGCTAAATGAAATAGAGGAAGTTAATAATTTGATAGGGGATAAAGTTGCTTATTCTTATAGCTTTAAAATCTTATTTTAAAGGCAAGTTGCCATTCAAGGAGTTATTTATCTCACATCTAGCTAACCATGCTTCAAAATTTAAAGTGAGTTTGGGGTCTTGATCATCAATGGTCAGGCTAACCATTAATGGTTAGGTTGATTATCGATGGTTGGGAGACTATAAGAACATTGATGAAAATGGGTGAATTAAATTATGAATTAGGTTGGGTTTTGATAGGGTCAAGTGGTAAAAAGAGTCTAATGGACTAGATAGCCTACTATATTAGGATCCTAAGAGTGGTGTGACATTAAAACACTATCATTTGCAATTTTTAGGTGTCTATATTTTGCACCTTTTTGTTATGTGGTGTTGTGACAAGCTATAGAAAAAAATGGATTATTGGTTAAGGTCTGGGTCTTGTTATCCTGAGTGTGGGAGGAGGTATTTCCCCTCAAACTAGGAGATGATTGAGGTGAAATCAAAAAAGGGTTAGGGATTGATAAATGGTAGTCATATGATGGGTGACATAAAAAGGGGTAGGCATTTGAGATACAAAATTATGTATAAAATGTGATTAAAAGTGATAGTCAAGATTACATACAGACAAAAGTTGATAATGTTGGTCAAAAATATATTTGGGTAATAGAAGGATGAGATAGGGTAACTGGTCTACAACATTGGTCATAGCTGATCGGGTCAAGCTTACCAAGCCATCTAAATAAGGTCAGTGTTGGTCATAGGTATCCAAGTGAGGAAGGGTTCCAATGAAAAAAATAATTGGTTGAGTGGTGAATGAGTTGGTGCAAAGGGTAAAAGGTCAACATGGCAAGATTGGTCATTGCAGTCAAAAAGACCATGCTAAATCATCATAAAACATGTAAAGAGTTGGGTCAAAAATAACCAATATTGAGGTAGACATAGCATAAGAAGAGGTGGGTGGCTGAGTTGACTCCATCTACACTAAGTGATTATATGATACCTACATATTCCATGGATAGGATATCCAAGAAGAACTTTAGGCCAAATGTAGTTCTAGTCAAGGTTCAGATTGTTAACAAGAAAGTTGTGTTGGAAAATTAGACAAGAGAGTAGGGGACCCTAACCATCGATAGCTAGGATTGCCCTTAAGGTCAATTTTTGATGCTCACCATGACCATAAATGGTTAGGGGAAACCCTAAAAAGCCAAAAATATAAAAATCAAAATGGGGATGCATTTCTACTATTTTGACTTTTGGCAAGTTGTGCTTTGGGTGTTTTGTGTAATTTATCATGTGGTGCAAAGCTTGCTAAGGTAGAGGTGATTAACTAGGTTATTACTTATGTTAGGCATGAGAGAGAGTGGATTAGATAAACAATGTATGATTACATGATAGGGTAGTAATATGAGGGTTCTGATCATGCTAGTGATCATGAAATGAGGTAGGGGTTGTTTTAAATTTGATAAAATAGTGGTAATTAGAGAGATGGGAAGTTAGAGAGGAGATTATGGGTAGGGTGATAAAAGTTTTGTTATTTATAGTTTTGAATAAAATAACATTCTTAGGCCATGATACCCTAATTTGAGGTAGGGGTAAAATTGGGAAGGAAAATAAAAGTGGAAAGTTGGGGTAGGCTAAAAATAGTGAGTAGGATAGTGTTATGTGGTTAAATTTTATGGTTTATGGAGTTTGGCTTGGTGATTTGGGGAAGGAGATGGAAGGGTATCACTACCGATAGTCACACACAGTGACCATCAATAGTTTAACCTAATAATCAATGGTCAAACATGGGGGAACAAAGGGTTTAGGTACCATCGACAATTGTAAGAACCATCGATGGTCGAGAAATGATAGGAAAATGTGTAGGATTTAGTTTGGCTAAAATGTTTGGAAAGTTTTTTAAATGATTATAAATTGGAAGAGGGGTGTTAGAAACATTGTAGTGATGTGCTAGGTATATGTTCTTTAAGGTGATGAAGGGGATTAGTTAGGTTCGAAGATAAAAATAGGCATAAGTTAAGTTTGTAGAAGTAGGTGGAAAGGTGAAAGTGTGTAAATTAGGGGGAAGTAGGTATAAATGTTGAAGGTATTTTAAAAAAGTCAAATTTGTATGTTAAAAACTTTAGGTAAAATTAGTTATAATGAAATGTGGAAAGTCTATTGTTTAATGAAAAAGGGGAAAATATAATGAAAGAGTGAGATATAGAGAAGTGTATGATGTCAATAGCTAAGTAGGGTTCCTAATTATGTAAGCCTATGAGCATATTCAAATGAGGGATTAGGTCCTAAAGATCTTCATAGAGGTATGAGATGGGATGATAGATGCTAAGTGGGGTCATATGGAGGAGGTTAGCCTAAGGGCCATGAGACATTACCAACACCTATTATATTATACATTGATGATCGTCACACTTATTGAGAGATAGGCCTTGATGATGAACACCTTCATGATACCTATCAATAAGATGACCATCATATTCAAGGATACGATGTGGATCATATGAATACCAATCTAAGGGGATCCCATATATCACATAGAGAGTGATGATAGAGATTGTTACATGGAACTAATACATGGAGCAGATCAAGAGCATGCCACATGGCACACAGGGGGGTTTAGGATCGGACCAATGTACTAGATGGTGTTAGAGGATAGATACATGTTGATGATGATGATGGTAGTGACATATTTCACATTAACAGAGGGTGATATAGGATAGTTATTGTTGGAGATGCTGCTTGGGATGGATGTATTTGGATGGGCCCTAATATTACTAGTCCAGATCTATAAGGAGATCTAGAATTTTTGGGCACATAGATGGTACAATATTAGTGTCAGATTTGTGCTTCATTTTTGGTCATTAAAGCACATACACATGTTAAGACTATTGGGGGTATCATGGTAGGGATTTACTTAAGTGGTCTTTCTAATAGGCTTTATGTGATGGAGGAGATTAGATGCTTTGATAGGTGATGGAAGAGGGATCATAGATATGAATGGTTTATGGATGCATTGGAGGGTTTGGTGGTGGGGGATTTTATATGGAGGCCTTATGTGGGTTGGCTCATATGGGTAGGATACAAGTTTTAGACTTTATCACTCCAAAGATGGTGCTGGATATATGGGAGACAAGATGGAGAGATGGAGTTAATCCCATTTGACTGAGAGTGATGTTAGTTTAGACTAATATAAGGGATTCCCATTAATTTTTAGTGATATAAGAGAGAGGATGTAGAGTTTCCACTCCTAAAGCTATAGTCATAAGATGTTGTATTGGAATATGAGGAGCTATCGATTATAGTAGCTATAGATGATGCAGTGGTTTTGGATGGTTATATAACATGATTCTAGGCCAGGTATGTAGTTGTAGATTTTGGATGGAGTGATGGGGACCATTAGCCCATGAATGTGGATCCAACATAGGTATAGGGTGGAGGGAAATATGGATCATTATGAATAGCACTTATAATAGTTTAAGCCTAGCTGATTAGATTATAGGGATAGGTTATTACATTACAAGCATAGATAGTGACTTTACAGGGATAGGTTGCTACTTTAATTGGTGAGTGGGATCAATCATAGGTCTCTTTGGGGTTAGTGAATGAGGAGAGAGAATATTTAAGATAGAGATTAGGAGAGGCTATATCAAAATCATGAGGACCTCCTATCATAGTTATGAAGACATGGTACTTAGCCACCATTAAGGATCTTAGATATTATGAGGCAATGGTACTAGCCCAACTACCAAAGTTGATGCAGTATGGTGAGTATAGGGCCAACTTAGTATGGGGTCCATCAATAGCTACTCTAATTTAGTTGGCATAAAAAGTGGGGTAGGTTAAGACATTAGGGGAACCACCACTGGATGGTAGTGTAGGTCTAGGTCCAAATGTTTTAAGTGGCAGCAATGTAGGTGGTAGTGGTCTTGGTACCCTAGGGTCTTGATAGATGAGATTTGATGATGTATATATGATTTGTATTTTGATGCTAGCCTATGTGTTGATGATGCAAGATGTATATGAGAGAGAGAGTAATATATTGTGATATGTATTACCTCATTGATGTATATGATGACTATTTTTATTACGTTGATTATATTATATCATGTTCATGATTGTTTGTGGTTTTGTACTAATAAATTATGTTTATGATGTGATGATGTTCATAGAGAATTTTGCATACTAATTATTTTTGTTGATTTTTTAGTGCATATATTTTATTATGTATATGATGATGATTATTCATGTATATAATGATGTGTTTGATGAAGATATTAGTGGTTTTTGATAGATATGCATTGATTATGTTGATAGGTAGAATAATATTTTGTTGTGATGGAGATGATGTTTGATGATAATTTTATGATGTTAGGATAGTATTTTATGATTGGGTTTGTATTGATTATGGATGACATATGTGTTTTTTTGCATGTTTGTGGTTATTGCAGATGCTTTATTTAGATAGTGGATGGTTGATAGAATGTTGTTAAAAACATGCTATTTTATTTAGACATGTGTTATTATTTGGTTTAGCTCACACATGATTACAAATTATTAATGATGTTTAGATAGGTTTAGATAGGTTTTGATGACATATGATGATAATATACAAAGATAGTGTGTAGATAGATAATGTGATAATATTATTCATAGACTAGATGGTCATGATATTAATGATGTAGTGGTTCCTGATGTTTTGGATGTGATTTAGATTTACCTTGTTCTTTATTATGGGAGTATAATTAAAACACATTAAGTATAGATAAAAAACTAAACATGAATATGATAAAAAATCATGAGGAATATGATCACATGAACTAACAAAAAGAAGGAAAGAAAAAAACATGTTCTTAATTGGCAAGGATCTAACAAAAAACCATAGTGGGATTGATTTAGTGAACACAAGCCTATTAAATGCTTCATAGGAGCATGATTTGATTGAGAAATTAGGTATCTTGATCACTTCATATCAAATAATCTTGTAATTAATTAATTTTATAGAAGGATGAAAGGAAGGGAGGGGATATGTAATAGTTTGGGTTTTAAATAAGATAGGCATAACCTAATTTGGGTTAGCTTATGCCTTTTATAGATGACCAAAAGGAACTTAATA
This sequence comes from Torreya grandis, assembly GCA_037957365.1. Lineage (NCBI taxonomy): Eukaryota > Viridiplantae > Streptophyta > Pinopsida > Cupressales > Taxaceae > Torreya > Torreya grandis. The sequence goes on from JARHVA010001921.1 coordinate 38,325, forward strand.
GAAAAGTACATGCATTATTAGGATAGGTAGACTAATCAATGTTGTAAGTCCACCGATGTCATTCATAGGAGCCAATTTTAGCATAATGTGATAATATGTAGACTGATCGATGTGGGAAATCTACAAATGGAATTTTTATACGAGCTGAGTGCAACTTACTTGCTTTGATTTTGATATAATTTTATTTAATTTATTTTGATTATTTTAATAAGTTGATAAATTTGATCGATGAGAGAAGCTTCAAATGATTATGGTTTAGCCATCCTTTAAGGGAGTGGTCTAAAGTTTGATTTGTATAGCTGTCCTTAAAGGGAGCAGTCTATTTTTAAGTAATTTTTAATTTTTGGGTAGTTATTCTTCAAGGGAGTATACTATGATGAAAATGATATTTGAATAGACATTTAGACATATACAAGTCTTTTTAGGCTTAAAGGTCTACCTATAGAGAGGGAAGACTTTAGCATAAAAGGTTACTGATAGATGGAGAGAGTGGTTTGAGAGATAATTAATCATGGGATTTCATCTGATAAAAGACAAAAAGCATCCATGAGAACCATGCTATGGGTAGAGCTATGGTACCCATACTTAGGATTAAGTTATAAATGTGTTAGATAAATCACATGGTTCTATATTGTAATCAATTATTCCCAAAGGGGTGAAGGATGTGAAAGGTAGGGAAAATCTCATGAACCAAAGGATGAGCTTAAGCTAGATATAGAAAGGAGTTTGATCCCTATTTCAACAATAGCAAGGATGAAAATATGGATCATTGATAGGCTCAATTTCTAGTTTGACCTCAAGAGAGACAAATGATAAGCTCTTGATCCATACTTATGGGTTATGATGTAGGTTCCAAACTAATTAAAAGAAAAAATGCCAATTTTGATTTTCTCCATATTAGTTACATGTTGCTTTTCTTTGATGATGAGGTCTCCAATGTTGAACTCCTAATCTTTGAAATGTTTTTTATATGTGTGCTTAATTTTGTCTTGATAGACATGAAGATGATTAAGTGCAGAAAGGTGATGTTCATCAAGAAGTTCAAGACATGCAAGGAATTCTTGATGATTATCATTTTTAGAAAGGATCTCATGTAATGATATATGAAGAGATGGAATTTAGACTTCAAGGGGAAAAATTGCCTCAATTTTTAAAGTGAGAGAGAAGGGGTGTAGCACCTGTAGAGGTTTGGATTCTAGTGAAATAGACCCATAGAATGAATGGGATTTAAAGGTGCCAATCCTATCTTGAAGCACTTACTACCTTAGTGAGAATTTTTATGAGGGTTTTGTTTGAATCTTTTGCATATCCATTGGATTGTGTAAAATAAGGTAATGAGAAGCTTAAGTTGATGACAAAAGTGTCACAAAGTTCTTAAACATTCTTATTTTTAAAAGACGTGCCATTGTCAGTGATGATTTTATGGGGAACACTAAAGCGATAGATGATGTGGTGTTTGATGATGTTAATGATATTTTTAGCTTTGGTGGATATAAAGGGACAATCTCCACCCATTTGGTGAAATATTCAATGGCAGTAATAAAATATTGATGTCATTGTGAAAAATGGGGGTTGATTTCCCTAATAAGGCCTAGGCCCCATTGCAAAAAGGGCCAATAGTATTTTGATACTTGAAGGCCATGGGGAGGTGTGTGATGTAAGTTAGCATTCTAATAACACTTGAAACACTTCTTTGCATAGTTATAATAGTACTTATTAAGGGTAGGAAAATAATAACCAAGGTGAAGGATACACTTGACAACAACTAGGCCACTAAAGTGTCCACCATAGATGCCATCATGCAATTCCTTGATATCATGAGAAGTTTCATGAATATAGAGACAACAAATAAGGATGCCATCAAAACCTTATTTTTAAATGATTCCCCCTATAATGGTGTAATGGGAGGTGCTCTGAATAAAGTCTCTTTGAGCATTCTCTAAAAGGTTAGGAGTAAGAACATCAATGTTAAGGTAATTAAAATCTTGATCATACCACATGTCAAGAAGAGATGTTTCCACATTATAAATGGTGGGAAGGTCTGAAATGATATATGAAGGTGTGACAAAGTCATAAATGGTGAAAAATAGTTTAGATTCAATAGGTTGGGATGGAATTTGGGAAGTGAAAGATGTCATGGTGTCCACAAATTTATTGGTGGATCAAGGAACTAATTGGATGGTGTAGTGATCAAATGATGCCAAGAGTACATCTACAAGTTATTGTTACTTCAATAGGACATCATTTTTACACTAATAAGATCCATTGACTTGGGAGTCTCCAAAGATACTGATTGTTTTGATCCCCAAAGCTAGGGTGTTTTGGAGACCTATAATTAGGGATTCATATTCAACTATGTTATTGGTACATTTGAAGTCAAGTTTAAAGCAAAGAGAAAGAGTTATCCATTAAGGGGAATGAGGATTACTCCAAAACCCCTACCATGTTGGCACTTAGATCCATCAAAAAACATATTCATTTGATAAGAGGATTCCTCTTGAGAAATATTTGTAATGGATTCATCAGGAAAAGTAAGAGGTGTCAGTTGACTATTGAGTAGAGGAGGTTTAGCTAATTGGTTGGAGATGACCTATCCTTTAATGAACTTTTTTGGTAAGAAATCAGGATTGAACTTAGCTAAAAGCATGAGCCACTTAGCCATATGTTATTTTTTATATGTCTTGGAGTGCATACACTTGAGTGGGTTAGTGTTAGTGATGGCATAGGTTTTATGATTACGAATATAATGGTGGAGTTTAGAAGCCATGAAGACCAAACCGAGTAATTTTTTTTAGGATGGGTATATTAGGTTTCATATTTGACAAGCATGTGGCTAATATAATAGACAATTTTTTGCTTGTTTTGTTCATCTCTATGAGCTAGTATTGCCCCTAAGGAGTGGTTGGTGGTGGATATGTAGAGGTAGAAGGGCTGATCATATTTAGGAGGAGTGAGTATAGGTGGAGATATAAAGTATTACTTTATTTATTCAAAGGATTTTTGACATTATTTGGTCCATTTAAAAGAAACATCTTTCTTTAGGAGAAGGTGGAAAGGTTGACATCGATTTGATAATTGAGAAATAAAATGGTGGATAGGTTGAAGTTTGCCCTAGAGGATATGAAGTTGTTTAAGGTTGGTAAGAGGAGATATTTCCAAGATGGCTCTAACCTTGGTATTTTCTATTTGTATTCCTTAAAGTAAAACAATAAAGCTAAAAAAATTTCTTGATAAGACCCCAAAGATACACTTCTTGAGATTAACCTAGACATTGTAATAGATTAATCATTCAAATATGATGGAGAGAATAGATAGATGGTCCTTGTGGTGTTTGGATTTCCCAAGGAGATCATCCACATAATCCTCTATGATTTTATGGATGAGGCCATGAAAGATATAGGTCATGGCATGCTGGTTGGTGGCTCTAGCATTCTTTAGTCCAAAAGGCATGATCCTATAGCGAAAAGATACCTATGGAGTGATAAAGGAAGTTTTATGTTGATATTTAGGGGTAATCAATATATGATTATATCCTAAAAACCATCCATGAGAGATAACATTTCATGACTAGTTGTAAGATCAACAAGTTGGTCAATGTTGGGTAGTATAAAGTCATCTTTAGGGTAGGTGAGATTAAAGTCTCAAAAGTTGATGCAAAAGTGAAGTCTACCTATAGGTTTGGTGATGGGAACAATGTTAGAGACCCATTATGGATAGTCAATGGGCCAAATAAAGTTGATAGATAAGAGGCATTGGAGTTTTTCTATGATGAGAAGAGTTATGTAGGGATGCATCTTGTGAAGTTTTTGCTATACCGGCTTGACCTCAGGATGAGTGACAATGTTATGGAGAGTGATATAAGGATTAATTCTAGGCATGTCCTAATAAGACCAAGAAATCTTTATGCTACGAACAAAAAGGAAAGAAGGGTAAACTTATTTCTCCATAGAATTTAAAGATTGGTAGATTTTGATGATGTGAAGGTTATCCTAAGTTCCCAAATTTACATCAATGGTTGATTCATTTAGCATTGTTTGATTCTTATGAGGGAGGTATATATGGATAGAGTAATCCCCCATACCTAGGTAGGTGAGAATGTCATCATCATCTTGATGTTGAATGGTGTTGATAGTGGGAGAATCACATTCAATCATTTTTGGATGAATGAGAGGAAGGGATTTAGTTTGGTTGTCCTTGCGATAGGTTATGGGGCCTAAAATAACAATGTTGATCAAAAAAAGGTTAAGGGGATGATGTAAAAATCTTCAAATTTTGGGGAAGAGAAAGATGGGGATGAAAGATCTTTTTTGATGGTGGCAATGGGTTTTGGTGAGGTGGGTTTTTATAGTGGTTCAAACCCAAGGCCAAAGTACTCATAAGTTTTTTTGGTTTTGATGGCAGGTAACTCAGGAGGACCTTGATCATAAAGACCAAAACAAAAGCCCTTCCAAGTACATCTATGAAGGTATGCTTTGGCAAAGGTTGGTTTTCTCGAGATAAGAGAAGTCAGTGGTGAAAGGTTTGATGTATAGGATAGTGGTGGGAGAAAGAAGTGGTTAATCAAGTCCCCCATAGATGAAATTTGTTTGATTATTGGAGAGCCCAAAAAATATAATGTATTTGATGCAAGGATCATAAGGAGGGTCATTTTGAATATTCCCATATTATTATGGAGTAGGGAAAACATCCAAAGTTAGAAATGATATTCCCCTAGGAAGAGTCATTGAAATGTTGATTGTAGGGGGTCTTCCACTAGAATTTGTGATGAAGGGATATATGAGATAGTGGATGATTCATCATTATGGTGTGGGGAAATTTTATAGATGGTGGTTGATGAGGTGATTTGGTTAGAAGATGGTTGCGAGGTGGATGGAGGAATAAGAATGTCATTAGGCTGATATGCCATATTATAGGTGGAAAAGGGACTAGGATCAGCTTTGATTGTAATAATTTGTCCCTCATGCTCAAATTTCATGCATCAGTGTAAGGTGGAAGGGATGAAACTCATAGTGTGGATCTAAGGGCATATGAGTAACACATTATATTAGAACTTGCCCTCGATAACATAAAATAGTTTGAGAATGGTACGAGGTCCCAAATGGATGTGGAGTACCATGGTCCCTAAGGTGGTTTCCATGGTATCATTGAAAGAATGAATGACCACTGTGATCTTAGACATGATGTTTGTAGGAAATTAAAGTTGATCATATGCATGGGAGGAGATGATGTTGATGTTGGCTCCTCCATCAATCAAAATCCTTTTGACATGGGTTTGATTAATTTATGACATGACAAAGATGGGAGGAATAAGATCCTTAGTATGAAAAGGTGAGATTTTGGAATCTTGAAAAGTGATGAGGGCATAATGGTGGAGGGATCCAACAAAAGATGCAAGAGGTTGTAGATCATCAAGTTAAACCTCTATAGAATGTAGATCCTAAATTAATGCTTGGCTATGTTGATATGAGGTGTTGATTAGATCATAAAGGCTCATTTTCACCAATGTTTGGTGAATTTATTTCAACATGAGCCATTGGATGAATGGAGAAGGGTTAGAGGGTGGAGATCTTAGAATGGATAATTTGGGTTTTCATTGTTGTGAGTGTGCAGGTGAAAATTTTTGGGCTTAGTTGGTGGGTTGAGAGGTAAAAGGGTAAGTCCATAGGATGTATTCTTGTGCTTTCTCCTTATCTTTCTATTGGGCTTGAGAATGGGTAACCATATGAATATTTGCTTTGGTTCCTCCTCTTCACCCTTAGGTGGGAGTGAGGGAATTGGTGCTTATTAGATGGGTTGGTTAGGTAGTGGAGTAGATGATGAGATCAATGGAGGTTCTTCCAAGAGATCATCTTCATCCAAAAGATTATGGACAAGAGTTTGGAGAGTTTTATAGTTCTCTATGTCATGTCCAAGAGTCTATGGTAAAGACAAATCAAATTATCATTGAACCATGTGGGATTAAGATGGGTGGGTCAAAAGGTTTTATTGGAGGTAAGATAATGGAAGAGGTTTGAAATAACCTTTGTAAAATTGTTGTCTAGGTTTCAAGTAAAGGTGTTGTAGGTGGTGGGTTTTTGGTTTTAGGAGTATGAACTTTATTGGGTATATCCTTCTTCATGGAAGTTGTGGTTGGAGGAATGATTTTGGTTAGGATTTTTGGTTAAGTTTGCTTGGTTATGATTTGTTTGGGGTTGTAAGCTTAGATGATGAAAGTTTAACTATAGGTGGGAAAGTAGAGGTAGATAGGTTGGTTAAAATGATGGAAAACTAAAGGGTTTGGTGGGTGCAAGTGGATAAAAAGGAGACAATTTCTTAGAAGTAGAATAGGTAAATGGAATGGTAGAGGGATGAGGTCCTAAAATGGAAGGTAAATGGGAAGGAGGTGGTATGGATCTAGTTTATGGTGGAGGTTTAGATAGCACTATCTTCTTAATGGGTTTGGTTGGATTTGTCTTTGGTGGGCTTGATGGTGTCAAGTCCAACCTCAAAGTGGGGTGAGTGTGACTAGGTGTGGGAAGAATTTCTAGGCTCTTAATTGATTTGGTGAAAGAGGCATAAGGTGATTTAGTAATTTTATGTTGAGGTGGTTGGGATGGTTCACTTAGGGTTTTGAAAGAGGTATTTGGTGGAGTGGTAATAATGGGTTTAAGGATGGACTCAAGTGAAGTAGAGGATTCAGATTTGTTTTGGTAAGGAAGTCTAAGTCAATGCCAAAAGGTGGATCTAGCAAAGTTAGTTGAGAGGTGAACTCTAAAATTTGAACTAACCTAGATAAGGGCTTATAAATAGGTTTAGTTCCTTGGTCATTAGTCTCAAATATTAATCCCTTGGGTGGAGAAGAAGGAATGTTTTTAGTTTTGTTATTTTTGGTGAAAGGTACCAAAGGTGGCAATTTGGTGGATGAGGTAACCTTCTCTTAGGGGATGGTTTCCATGAATGGTTATATGATAAGAAGAGTAGGCATGGGCTCTTCAACAAGAATAATGGGTAGGTTTTCCTCCTTTATTTGGTTGTCCAAAGGAGAGGATGGTATTTCTAATTATTGGATGAGAGGAGTGGAAGAGGTGGTAATGGTTAATGTGATGGTTAACTCCTTTAGTGTTTCTACCAAGGGAGAGGTAAGTAGAGCCAAGGTATCATAAAGTGAAGAGAGGGGAGCAGTTGGTTCCTCTATTTGGGTATTCAATGGAATGGGTGGTGAGTTGATTTTCTCAACTTGGGTAATTAATGTAATGGTCTCCTCAATAGTGGGCTCACTATTGATAATATTGATGGTTTGGGCCTTATGAGAGGTAGATGATTTGGGTTAGTTATCATGGTAATGAGTAGATGAGAATGATTGGGGAAAGGTTTACAAAAAATGTCAAGAGATTGATTAGGAGGTGCATTGGGTTTATCAAACACAAGCTCTCCACTATCAATTAAATTTTGGATAAAGACTTTTGAAGGTATTTCATCTATTAATGTCATGTCTTAAAACATAGTGAAAGGCACAATGGTCATTTTTTTTATACCACCTAGGTATGGGATGAGAAGAATCAAATTGTTATGGTGGTTTAATTGGTGGAAGTTAGATGAGGTTATATTTGAGAAATTTATCCAAAACTGATGCATACAATTCTCCAATGGGATTGTATATTTCTTGGAGGAGCTCAATTTTGATTTTAGTTTTGTTGCTAAGGAGGGTTTGAAGGATTGGTTTGAGGTGGTTGGTTGACAATTAGAGGTGGATTTGTTTTTAGAATAAATGAGTTTGTGGATGATTTTGATTTGGCATTGTGTTGGTTAGTGGTTTTAGTAGAGGAAGGGTCATTGTATTTAAAACTATAATTCTTATTCTGAAGCTTCAACTTTCCTTCATCAAAGGCATGATTTTCTAATTTTTATGCCATAGTGAATGCTTCATCGAAGGTTATAAAGGTTCAATTAATAGAAAATAAATTTGGCTAATAATACCTCTCCATCTAGTAAAAAAATCAATAATTGACTCATCATTTAATTGCTTAATGGAACAGAGATCAGTGATAGAAACCTTTTTATATATGTTCACAGAAAAGTGTTCTAAAAATATTTGGGCCAATTGAGAGAAGAAAAATATGGAGTGTTGGGTAAGATAACTATACCAATCAAGGGTGGGTTTAGAAAAGGACATAGGGAAAGTTTGAATAAGGAGAGTGTCATCATAAGTGATCAAATAATAGGAATGATGGAAGGCTCTCAAATGTTGTTAGGGGTCCTCCTTATCTTAGAATTTAGACAATTTGGGTAATTCCCATTGAGGAGGATAAGCGTGGATAGGGACAAATGGGTGAATGGGTTTGCTAAAAATTTGAGAGAGATGGATGACTCTAAGTTAGTCATTATGTCCATTAACATCTTGATCAAGTCTAGTTGGGGTTAAAAATATGCATAATTGAGGGGTACATTCTATTGAATATGGGTGGTAGCTATGTTTTGATAAGTGATAAAAGGTGTTGAGGAAGCCACATATTGGTATGTGGTGACAAAAGGTTGGGATGGTACCCTATAAGGGTTGATTGACACAAATGGTTAGGTGGAAGGTGTTATGTAACCTTATGGATTAGAGACATATTGATAGGTTGTTATGGGTAATTATTGAGGAATAGAGGTGGGTTGAGTTAATGGTATGGATGAGGTGGTGATTTGAGGTTGTGTAAGTTGAGGTTGAGTGGTGACTCTAGTGCTAATGGGTGGAAGTGTTTGAGGTATAGAGAGTACCAAGTTATAAAATGGGGTAGAAGTTGATAGGTTGGTTGAGACAAGGGGAAGGGAGGAAATATGGGAAGAATAAAAACCCATGTTAGGTGGGATATAAGTAACTAAAGGGAAGTTTGAACCTACTTGGGAAGTGTGGGGTGTGGTAGGAGGTGTTTGTTTGGAAGTTAGAATATTGGATTGGGTTTGGGTGGTGGTAGTAAATAGGATGTTGGAAGAAGAGGAGGCTTGGGTCAACAAAGGTTGAGTTAAGGTGTTAGCCATCATAAGGTGGGGGGGGATGCCATAAGGAATATCCACAAAAGGAATCAAATAAATAAAGGTATAGTTGGGTAAGTTGTTAAGATAGTGTTGAAGAGCAATTGGATTATTATCAAGGAAGGCAGTGAAGTTCATATCACCTTAAAAAATAATTGGGATTTTGGTAGGAAGGGGAGAATGATGAGGTGAACCCTCATCATTATAATTATATTCCATAGAATAATAAGATGAAGTTGGTGGTTGATCCGTTTGGTTCCTCAATTATTGTCTAGTAAAGACCATATGATAAGAGAGGAAATAAGATGAAACTCACACCTCAAACAAGGAGCAATCAAAAGAAAAGAATTCAAATCAAACTATGTATATATTAAAAGTGCATTAAATCCTAGAATTCTTTTTATATTTCTTTTGGCTTATGCCTTAGAAAGTGTGAAGAGGGAATTTGGATTAAAAAATGGGTAATAAAGAGGCAATCTAAGGTTGGTTTCAGGTTATTTAGGTGCTCAAGAGGATAATCTATCTTTAACTTTAGTACATGGCTTGGTATTGGAGCCTACCCCCTCACTTCATGATCTTGCAATGGTAAGAGTGTGTTGGGACCAACATACCCTGCTCATTTTAAAATTAGGGACCTTTGAGAGACTTATGTATCCAATTTTGAAATATCCAAACGTTGAGGTCCCTGTTGAAAAATTTGAAGATCATCCACTTATGAATGGAACACATTTTTGAATTTTATAACATCTTATTCTAAACTAACATGGATAATGAAGTTACTTAATTTTTTTTAGTTTTTACAAGTTCCTTGGAAGGTCTAGGGTTTGGTGTTCACAAACCATAGGTAGCCCTTAGTTAAAATTTAAATATTAGCAGGAGCCAAGTTGGCAGGATGATTCAATAAATTGGTTAACAAAAGGGATTATCATTTTTTTAATGACCCAAGCATTTATTCATTCCTTTCCTCCTTTCTTTTACCTTGGGTCTAAATTAACATTCTTTATGAAGTCCCTTTTAAGTCACCTAACTTAGACTAGGTTATTAATACTAAGGCCTCGATATTTAATCTTTCCTTAGTCTTAATAATCTACCCTAAGTATTTGTCTCCTCGAGCCTAATGGTTATTAATCATGTCATTTTAAGGATCCAATGGTGATTTCTCACTCACCAAATTTGATCAAATGGAGCGTATCCTACTTAATTAATGTGCATCATAAAAGGATAAAAAATAACTGCTCGTTCACTAGATTTGATCCAATGACATGAGGCATAAAGAGAAAAGCCAAAAGGTACATAAAGCCTTGAGATTTGGATGTGTGGTAACCCACTAATCAAAAGAAGAAAATTAAAGGGACCCACTTAATAAAAGTGTTCAATTAATGACCGGGTTCGCCATCAAGATCAATGGTGATTGGTCTACTCAATAAAAGGTCCCCACAAAGATCAATGACAATAACTCGCTCACTAGATTTGATCCAATGGCATGAAGATTACAATGACTTTTCAAGGCTCTACAAGCTCAACACGTGGCTAAAGCATGACCAAAATGGCAATTGACAAAGATATGTAGCATGAAAAAGATCTATGAGAGTGCCAAGTGTCATGACCATGAGCCTAAAGATTAATGAGCCAATGGGAGCAAAAGAACTTAGATTTGGATCAATGGATCATTTTAAACCTAAGATCTTGATCTGATGGAGTGAAATAAAGGAGGTTTTTAAAAGCTAACAACTAGTATTTGAAGGGAAATTGTGAAAATTGCCACAAAAAGGTCTAGAAGGCTGCCACATGGAGTCCACATAAGCATAAAAGGTCAAAATCAAAGATCTTTGAAGCTCAAAAATATATGAAGCATGAAGAAAAGGGTCCTCATCAAATCTAAGGCATGTATGAAGTTAAGACCTAGATATTTCTACTATTAAAGCTTTAAACCCTAAGCCTTCTATAAAGAAGACCCAAATTGACTCAATTGGTTATAGTTTAATCAAGATAGCATAATTGTGCCTTTGAGAGAAATTAACTTAGTTTAATCTTTGGAAATCCTATGGGAGAAATTTGTTATCATCAATGGTAGTAGGTAGACAAAAATTAAAGATGGAATCTAAGCTCTATCTAACCTTCGATAATGAAGGGAGGGTTTTCAAGGATACAAAGCTAGACTTGGTGGCCTTAAATGCCCATGGAGTCAGAAACTAGTCAAAATTATTCTTCCTTGTGGAAGAATTGTATCCCATCTCTCAAGAGGAGAAGAGGAATGCTACTACACATTAGAGATATAATGACATAGTTGAAATTCAGATGGTAGGCCTATACCATGCAACAACAAAACCAAAGGTAATGCATTGTATTGATGTCCTTGATCTTATTTTAATGGATTATAGAATAGTAGGGGAGTGGATTATTCAAGAGGGAAGAACCAAAATGGTTGTGTGTATCACCCCCATGGCCTTTAAGACCTATTATAAACTTCCTTTGCCTCATCTCGAGCTCCCATCCATAAGATATTAGACTAACACCTAGGACCTTGATTCAATCTTCACACCTTGGTTAATCTAAGGATCCCATGTTTTCAAATCCCCTGATGGCAAAATTCCTATTATTCAATTTAGGGAGGGAATTAGGATAGCCATGACCTTTCTAAATAGATCCCTTGGTGCCCCTTCCACTACTTATGTGAACAAATTATGGGTATCTTATGTCCACTTTATGTTAAGAGAGAAATTGACCCCTCTTGTGGGAAACTTGATAAACTTTTTCCTAGCCAAAGAATTCATGTTCATTAAAAGGACCTCCAAGTAATTTTATATGATATCCTATATCTTGGATTCCCTCTTAGCCTCTATAACCATCCCTAGCATAAGAAATTAGTCCCCTGATGGTAAGACCACAATCACCCACCATTACTCTAAATTGCATATTTTCATGTACAAGAACCACATGCAATTTATTTGTGATGGTGTTTTCCCAAACATTTATGAGGTGGTCATAGGCATCCCTATGCCAATATTGCATCCTCTCATAAAGAATCAAGTGGAAACCATGGGGGATGTGTGGTACTACCCAGATACTAATGTGATAAGGATAGAAGGGATCCTAACTCAACCTTATAGATTACCAGTTCATGTCCCTGACAAGCTTATAGAATAGGAGATTACCTCTCAAATTATTCAAGGTGTGGACAAGACATGTAAATAAAAGATGAAATCTTAGGTCCATCCCTTCCCATTAGACATTGTTAAAGTCATAATCAAAGATTTGAAGTAGCTATAGGTCATGGTGGTACATAGGAATTCCTTTGATTTTTAGCTAGATGACCTCAAAATGTGGGACCCTAAGAACAAGGTAATCAACCACATCTAAGATAAGAAGGTCATAAAGATTGAATATGGATATCATTTAGGTGTAAGTGATGGCATCTACATCAGAGCTAAGAATTTTGAATTACTTTCCAAAATTGAAGGTCATAACATCCAATTAGAGTGTAGTTTGGTTAGGGACAATAAGCCTTCAAGAGAAAGATGGTAACTACACCCTTTATATTATCACTTGTTATCAGGTCATTTGGGTACTGCTCATCAAAATACACCTACTAAAGGATAGTAATTTGACACTCAATAAGTGGAACCAATAGGGAAAGCCTAGGTTGATCGACCTAGGGATATCAAAGGAAAAGGCAAAGCTTTAGCTGAAGAACCAAAGATAGAGTATAGACCTAGAGAAGGCCCTCCAGCTTTAGGACTCCCATAGATATCTTCTTCTTTAGTGGAATTCATTGACATGGTTTCCCTTGAAGTAGTATAAACCTTGGAAGGTGCCCTTGTCAATATAGCAGCTACATATAGTTATAATAGGGTGGAGGATGCCTATGATCAAATAGGTAAGGAATTAGTCCCACTGAATGGGGAGAAGAGAAAATCAAAATTGGCCTTGGTGCCTGTGGCTCCAAGAAAAAGTCCTAGGTTGACCATCACTCATCCCATGAGTGAAATCAACCTTTTTAATGATGATAATCTAATTTATGGACAAGTCATCCCTGACTGGTTTGTCTATGGGAAGATACAAAAGATCCCATCCCTCTCTCCTTACTGGGCCTTAACATGGATTGGCTTGATTGAAGATGACAACATCAAGCCATGGATCAAAGATATAATGGAAAAATAAGAAGAGAGAAGAATAATAATTCAACATATTTAGGAGAAAGAGAGAATTGACACTTGAGGAGCCTCTAAAAGTACAAGTGTGGAGGTCCTTAAGCCTCCAAAATTAAAGGAACTAGAGGTTAAGGTATAATTTAACCTAGACACAATAGCTTTGGAGAGGACCACAATGAGGGTAGACATGGGGGGCTAGGAAGAGTTCACATTTCAAAAGGTGGAGTCATTCATAGGGTTAACCCCTATTGGAGGATAAAAACTTGGTGAATCTCCCATCCATGAGGAGGATGTGGTAAGTTTAATTGAAGCTCAATCTCTATAAGCTAGAGTTGGTGTCTAAGGATTAGTACAAAGAATTAAGACCCTAAAAGAAGAAAAGCAAAATTTATAGACTCAATTTACTCTCTCAGTCCTAGATTCCATGATCAATATGTTGGATGGGTCATTTTATGAAATGTTCAGGGCATTAAAGTCCATTAAGTCAAGGTAGATGGAACTTCAAGACCAAGATACCTTAGCTAGGGAACTAGTTACTCAATAACAAGCCTCTAAAGACAAAACTACTCAGCTTCATGATATCTAGATTAAGAAGAAAATCCCAAATTTCAAGGCTATCAATATGAGACATTTAAGTGCCATATTAGGGATTATTAGAGACAAAATTCAAGCTTTAAATGATTTTCATGTCAAATTTAAGGAGATCATAGAATAATAAAAGGAACTCAATGGTATAGTTGAAAAGCTCCTAGGCACCATGCTCAAGGATCCTACATAGACTACCACCCTAGGGATTATAACTGATGAAGAATTCCATCACAAATCCACCTTGGTGAGTTATGAAATCAAAATTAAGAGTCAAATATAATTAGGAAGGGATAATAGTAGGGTTTTGAACATGATACTCAATGCAGGGGAAAAAATCAACAAAGCTAGGAGCATCAAAGAAGCCTTGGCCATGAATGATAAAGATTTCAATGCACTGGCAAACCAAGAAGTAGAGTGCATCACTAGGCCAACCATGGATTTTATGCTAGTGTATGAACAACATATAATGGCCATAAGCATCTTGCATCAACAAAGGGACCCACCTCCAACATCTTAATTATGGCTTGCTAGTGGGGCAACCCATTCATTTTGTAAAGGCACACGCTAGTTTGTTAGTGTGATTGCCTCTAAGTTATTAGGATTGTAGAGGATACTTGTATTATAGTTGTAACAAAGATAACTATATTTTATACACCTATTATTGTAAAAATGATCAGTATACTACCTAGCTTCCTATAAAAGGGCATGCATTACCAATTGTAAAAGAGAGAGACTTTGAGATATTGGTATAATTTGAGTGATTAATACAAGAGATCAATGAATTCTATAAGAGTTGTTTGGTTTTGTGTGTTTCAATTGATAATTTTCTCAATTATTTTATTTATTTTGAATATGAATGATATCAATAAATATCAAGTTAGATTATTAATTACAAGGTTTCTAACTTGTGCATGTTAAGTTAGTTGAAATAATTAAATTTACTTGTTTTCATTTACTCTACAACATAGATGTGCTTCAGTTATCTAAATATAGTATAAAGCTTTAAAATAAAATTCAATTAAGCTTGTATTATTGTTCTTCCTTTAGAATTAGACCTAGTGTGTGCTGAAATGTGAGTTTAGGATGCATTACATGACATTTTGGTTAAGATCATGCTTAATAAGATCTTATTGAAAGTTTAGGAAGGAACTTCTCATTTCAAAGATATAACAGGCCAGACAATACGTTCCAGAATGATAGTTTCCATAATAATCAAAACTATGACCCCTCCTCAGAGAAGAAAACCATGGATATCAACCTCATAGATATTGCATTACTTAGCCATTGTAGGGTGCATTGTAAAACTAAGCATGGGGAGATTGATTACATTAAATTTTGCAAAGCATTTAAAGCATTCCAAGAGGATTTAGACACATTTGAGGCAATTCCCAATAAGGACAACAATGCACATACATCTGGCCTAAACCCTTCTAACCAAGATTTCATGGTAGGAACATTTGATTTTCCCTTTCAAGGAGAAAATGAACCAGATGAGATCCCTAAAGAAATCCTTGCATTTTAATAGTTCCTAAAAAAGAATTACCCATCGAGGACTAGAGAATAGAGGTATCCCTTGACTACCTCAACCCCCAAAATAAATTTGGAACTCCACCAGATCTTTCTTCAAGTAATAACCCTAAGCTCCTTAAAGGAGCATTCCCAAGCATAACCCTAAGTCCCTAGTCCTCCCAAAACTAGTTATAACATCATTGAGGAAATGAAGAAGATAAAAGGCTAATATCACCTTACATGAGTTAACACATATCATAGAACAAAGGGATTTATTATTGGAGTCCTTAAAGTTTAGAAACCTCCCAAGATAGATCATGCTAATGTAATAGTTCATAAGGCCAAATTCAAATATCCCCCTTTCTTACTCATAGTTAGAATATTTGACAAAAACTTGTATAATTACTTGTTAGAATTAGGTGCTTCCACCAATATCATGCTCGTGGCATATGTAAAAAACTTGGCTTAACCCCCATCAAGTTTGATAGGATTGTCACCCAATTAGATTAGTCAAGGGTTAAAGTGGTTAGATAACTTTTGAGCATCCACATGCAGATAGCCTTTGAGCCTAGGGTAAAATAATTCATTGATATTTGGGTAGTGGACATGCCTAATGTCTATGGGATCCTATTAAGTAGAAAATAGACTAATGCCTTAAATGGGTATATGTCTACTGGTTGTTCCCACTTGTGGTTACCTTGGAAAGGAGTCCTAAATCAAATAAGAGTTGAGAGGGAACTGAAGATGAAACATATGATAATAGAGTATAATGATATTAATGAGAGATTTAACATAATTGACTTAAATTTAGAGGTTTTCACCTTAAAATCTAATAAATTGGATGATCCTAAGAACATGGAGACTCCTCCTAAGCTATGGAAATTGCACTTTGATGGTACTAGGTGCAAGGTTAGATCAGGTGTTGGCATTGTCTTAACTAATCTAACTAAAAAAGGTACCATGCCTCTTATAGACTTCAATTCCCCTACACCAATAAATTTATTGAGTATGAATCTCTCATCTTTGGTTTACAATTTACTATCAAGAATAAATCTAAAGAACTACTAGTTTTTGGAGATTCAGAACTAGTAGTCAACTAGGTCAGGAGTAGATATCAATGTAAACTCTCATACCTCAAGAAGTATAAGTTTAGATTTTGGGACCTGATTGAGTCTTTTGATGCTTTTAGCATCACATCCATTCCCTAAAAATAAAACCAAGTTGTAGATGAAATGACATTAGCTACAATGAATCTCATGCCTAATCTAGACTCCCCTAGTTTCAGTGTTGAATTGATCCCATGTCCATCAGTGCTTTATAATGTTAACCATTTCCAAGTATTTAATGATTACTAGTAGATATTAGATTTATTGACCAATTTTGGGGAGTTTTAATCCCATATCATAGATGAATTTGATGAAAATGTAGCTAGAGGGAACAAGGTTGATATCAAAGTCAATCAACTGAATGAAAATAAAATCCCTAAAGGGATGATCACTCTAGAGAGATTGTTTAACCAAGATAAACTGGTTGGGATTTCTAAAGTTCCTAAGGTAAGTTCAAAATATTTTAATACTATGGATATTGGTTCCCAAGGGCAACCCCAATTAGTGAACATTAGAAAGGCTTGTACAACTTCGGAAGAATAAGAAGGCCAAAGAACTCCTTGCCAAATATAAGGATGTTATAGATTGGTCCTATGATGACCTAAATATCTTTAATCCAAGGGTCATTACCTATACTATACCCCTTAAATAAATTTTTAAACCTTTCAGACAAAAACAAAGTCCAGTAGACCCCATGCTAAAACCCATGATCTTCAAGGAAGTCAAAATATTACTAGATGCAAGGATAGTCTTTCCCATTAGATGATCAACTTGGGTGGCTAATTTGGTACCAATAAAGAAGAAAAATGGTGAGATCAAGATTTACATTAACTTTATAAACTTTAACAAAGCATCCAAGAAGAACAATTACCCCCTCCCTTCCCTTGATCAAGTTATAAAAACTATTTCAAGTTCAACCATGATGTCTTTCCTTGATGGCTTCTCAGGTTATAACTAAGTACTGGTTGATAGAGAAGACAGGATGAAGACAATATTCACAATAAAGTAGGGGACCTTTGATAATAAAAGGATGCCTTTTAGACTAATCAACATAGGATCCACTTTCTAATGGGCTATGGATCATGCTTTCCAAGGCCTGATTGGTAAGTGCATCATCATTTACATGGATGATCTAATATTTTTTTTTAAAAATAGGGAAGAGCACTTCATGTACCTATAACAAGTTTTCAAAATATGTAGAAGGTATGGCATTTCTTTGAACCCTAAGAAAAGCATATTTTGTGTAACTAGAGGAAAAATTTTAGGGCACGTTATAACCAAATATGGCATCTCCATAGACTCTGAAAGAGTGGAGGCCATATCTAGAATTGAGCTCCCAACCAGTAGGAAGGAACTAAAGTCATTCTTTAGAAAAATAAATTTTGTAAGAAAAATTATTTTTGGTTTTGCAAAATTTTTTGGCCCATTAATGACATGCTCAAGAAAGATGCCAAGGTGATTTGGAAGGAAGAACCCAAAAAGGCATTTAATGACATCAAGGAAACCATTGGCCAAGCTCCAGTGCTTATAAGTCCTAATTTCTTAAAGGATTTCTATCTTTACTCTTTTCCTTTTGATCATACTATGGATATTATATTGACTTAAAAAGTTGATGAGTGTGATCACCTAATAGCTCTCATGAGTACTAATTTCAAGAATATTTAACTTACTATTATATGATTGATAAGAAGACATATGTGCTAGTAAAGGAAATAAAGAATTTTAGACACTGCATCCTTAGAAATAAGGTGCATACCATCCTACCTGACCCTGGTACCAAATTTATGTTGAGTCAAAATGAGCTGGGAGAATGCAAAGGTAAGTGGATGTCAATTTTATAGGAATTTGACTTGGAAATGAAGGTAGAAAATTTGGTAAGATGCCAAGGATTGATCTAAATGATTACCAATACTAACCCTAGGCTAAGTATCATGCAAGTAGGCCAGAAAAGTTTTCAAAACAATGAATGGTATGATTTAATAATACACTTTATAATCAATGGCATTTGTCCTATAGGCCTATCCAAGGAGCAAAAAAGATCTTTAAGGCTTAAGGCAACTCACTACCTGATCAAGGATGGGGTATTGTACAAAAATTACTTTGAATAAATATAAATAAGGTGTGTCTCACAAGAAGCTATCCAAATTATGGCCACCTTCCATGAAAAGCTAGGTAGTAGACATCCCTATGGAAGGACTACTACCCACAAGATCTTAAGGGCTAGTTACTATTAGCCCACTATCTTCAAAGATGCCCACAAGCATGTAATAAAATGTCACTCTTTCCAAAATTTTATCACCAAAGATCCAAAAGAAGCCATGCCTCTACAAAAAATCATGATTGACCGACCATTCACATAGTAGGGTCTACAATTTGTTGGAGTGATCAAACCTAACTCATCTAAGGGCCAAAAGTATGTCTTAACTACCACATATTACTACACTAGGTGGATAGAAGTAGTAGCTACCAAGTAATGAAGAATGGAAGAGGTGATTAGTTTCCTAGAATAAAGTATATGTGCTAGATTTGGGACCCCAATCTCTCTAGTATGTGACAATGGATCCACATTCATTTTGATTGAGATGACTAAATGGGCCTATGATAATTGGATCACCCTTAAGTTTACTTCCAATCACTATCATCAAGGAACTAGTATTTTAGAATCCACAAATAAGAACCCAATGAAGGAAATCAAGAATTATGTTGAATACAAGCTTAGAAATTGTCACAAGTTACTCAAGTTTACACTTTGGGCTAACAAAATAAGAATCAAGTAAGCCTTGAAAGCTTCAACATTCATGTTTGTGTATGAGTTTGAACCCATCTTCCTCATCACCCTAAAATTTATTACATATAGGTTCATGTAAGAATACATAGAGGAGAGTCAAGAATACACCACTTCCAGGCTACTAGACTTCATCTAGATGGAAGATGACATGAAAATGACTTTTGCTGATTTTAACAGACACTAGGCCACAATAAAAATATGGTTTGACAAAAGGTCTAAGATCAAGGTGTTCAGTCAAGGAGACTTAGTCTTACTTTATGACAAAGCATCTAAACCCAAAGGAAATCATGGCAAAGTCACACCCTTATAGATTGGCCCATATCAGATTAGTGAAATGTTAGGAAACAACACCTTCAAGCTCAAAAACTTACAAGGGACAGAGTTCACATTACCTACTAATGGGAAATACATCAAACATTACTTCTCTACCACCCCTCTAAGGGTATTTATGGAGTAATGTGTAAGGGGATTAGATTAGAATAGGTAGGATAATTAGTTTACTTTATGCATCTTTTCTTTCTTGTCCCTAGTTTTTACATAAGTTTGTTCATATTTGTTTAGTTCCTTTATTTTTCTTACTCTTGATTTATGTTATGTGTTTCTTGTCCTATGGTTTTCCCTTGATCTTAGAGTATTTTGGAGTCATCCCTAAAACTTGGAAATTATGAAATCTGGTCAAAATGGCCCCAATCCTAAAGGGAAGGTTTGAACCTGACACAAAGGCAACCATGGTTTGGGAAAATTAACATTATGATACAACTTTGAGGAGCTAAGTATAGATAGATAGAGGGGAAGTCATTCCATAATATTTGAGTCATGACCCTGGATACACACTATTTTTAAGAAGATTTATACATAGGATTTGAGACTTGAACTATCAAGGGAATGCCAATAGCTAGCACTTAACCAACATCCTTACATGGAATGAGAGTTATAGCCCTGAGTGATCCTCCCAAGATCAAATATTTGACCAAATCCTAAACCTAGCTATCTTGGTCCCCAACCTTACTAAAAGCATAAAGATCTAAACATACAAAAAAATATGATAAGAATACAAGGCAACATTGAAGCTTTCATAAGAAGGTGATTTAGGAAACCTCCATTAGGGCTATGAATTCTTGGTTGGTAGTGGATCAAGGCCATGAGTGGAACCAAAGGTATCTATCTCAAGGTTATGGATGTCTGGCTGGTAGCAGAGCAATGCCCAAGCCTTCCTTGAGCCAAACCATGATATTAGGTATACCCAAGTTAGCATAAATGATTAAAGGAACAAAGCTAAGGAATACTTCTTGAGTTCTGTGGTAAACAGTAAGTGGAATCAAAGCACACACATAGCTCAGGTATGTCTTGATGTTTAACCTTAAATTTGCTAGTGCAAGGTTTGTTTTAACCACTAGTAGATCTATAGGGTAGTTTCTTAGGTTAAATGGAATGGTGACCTCAAACATTTATCTAAACTCAGAGTCTGAAAGTTATAACATATTGTTATGTTTCCTTTGAAAGTCACCATTACTTAGGAAAAACATACCCCACTCTTTTTAAAATTGGGGACCCTTGAGAGACTTGTGTATCCAAGTTTAAAATATCTAAATGTTGAGGTCCTTGTTTAAAAATTTAAAGATCATCCACTTATGAATGGAACATGTTTGTGAATTTTGTAACCTCTTATTTTAAACTAACCTGGCTAGTGAATTTTCTTAAGTTTTTTTAGTTTTTGCAGGTTCCTTGGAAGGTCTAGGGTTTGGTGTTCATAAACCCTAGGTAGCCCTTAGTTTAAATTCAAATATTGGTGATAGCCAAGTTGGAAAGGATGATTGAATAAATTGGTTAACAAAAAGGTTTATCATATTTTTAAATATAACTTGAGCCTTTATTCATTCCTTTCCCCCTATCTTTTACCTTGGGTCTAAATTAACATCCTTTATGAAGTCTTTTTTTAAGTCACCTAAATTAGACTAGGTTATTAATACTAAGGCCTTGATATTTAATCTCGACCTTAGTCTTAATAATCTACCCTAAGTATTTGTCTCCTCAAGCTTAATGGTTATTCCTCATGTCCTTTGCAAGATCCAATAGTGATCACTCACTTTCTATATTTGATCAAATTAAGCATATTAACTAAAACATTATTGCTAAGTAATGTGCATCATAAAAGCATCAATGACAATTGCTCACTCACTAGATTTGATCTAATGGCATGAGGCATAAGGAGAAAATTCAAAAGATACATAAAGCCCTAAGAGGCAAATGCATGGCAACTTGATAATCAAAAGAATAAAATTAAAGGGACCCACTTAATAAAAGTATTCAATTAATTATTAGGTTCACCATGAAGATTAATGGTGATCACTCAACCACTATATTTGATCCAACGATGTGAGAGGGCCTCTACTAAAACAAAAAAGATCCCATAAAGATCAATGGTGATCACTCACTCACTGGATTTGATCTAATGACATAAAAATCCCATTTAATTTTCAAGGCTTTGTGAGCTTGACACATGGCCAACACATGACCAAAATTGTAATTAATAAAGATATGTAGCATGGGAAAGATCTGAGAGTGCCAGTGTCATTTCCATGAGCCTAAATATTGATGAGCCAATGGGAGTGTAAGAACTCAAAAAATCATGTTAAACCTAAGATCTTGATCCGATAGAGTAAAATAAAGGAGGCTTTTAAAATCCAATGGCTAGTATCCAAAGCACAATTATGAAAATTGTTGTAAAAAGTCCAAAAGGCTACCACATGGGCTCCACATAAGCATAAAAAGTCAAAATCAAAGATCTTTTGAACTCAAAAACATATGGGGCATGAATAAAAGGGTCCCCATCAAATCTAAGGTATGTATGAAGTTAAGTCTTAGATATTTTTGTCATTAAAGCTTAAAACCCTAAGCCTTCTATAAAGAGGACCCAAATTGACTCAAATGGTTATATTTTAATCAAGATAGTGTAACTATGCATTTAAGAGCAAGTAACTTAGTGTAATCCTTGGAAATCCTATGGGGATAATTTAGTATGATCAATGGTGATAGGCAAACAACAATTAAAGATATAGGTTGAGCTCTATCTAACCTCCAATAATAAAGGGAGGGTTTTTAAGGATACATAGCTAGACTTGGTGGCCCTAAATGTCCATGGAGTTAGGAACTAGTTATAATTATTCTTCTTTGTGAAATAATTGTATCCCATATCTTAAGAGGAGAAGAGGATTACCACTACACATCATAGATACAATGCCATAGTTACAATTTAGATGGCAAGCATACACCATGCAATAGTAAAACCAGAGGTAATGCATTGTATCAATGTCCTTAATCTTATTTTCATGGATTTTAGAATAGATGGGGAGTAGATTATTTGAGAGGGAAACACCAAAAGGGGTTCATGTATAACCCTCATGGCATTTGAGACCTATTATAAACTTCCCTTGCCTTGTCTTGAGCTCTTATCCATGAGAGATTGGACTAACACTTGGGACCTCGATTCAGTACTTGTACCCTAGTTAATCCAAGGATCCCATGCTTTTAGGTCCCCTGATGGAAAAATTACTATTATCCAATTTAGGGAGGGTCTTAGTATATCCATGAACTTACTAAATAGAGCCCTTGGTTCCCCTTCTACTACTTATGTGAACAAAGTCTAGGTATCTTATGTCCACTTTATGCTAGGAGAGAAATTGACCCCTCATGTGGGAGACCTGATAAGCTTTTTCCTAGACAAACAATTCATGGCCATTAAAAGAAGGACCTCCAAGCAATTTTATATGATTTCCTATCTCTTGGATTCCCTCCTAACCTCTATAACCTTCCCTAGCATAAAAAATTGGCCCCCTAATGGTAGGATCACAATCTCCCACTATTACTCTAAATTGCATATATTTAAGTACAAGAACCACATTCAATTTATTTGTGATGGTGTTTTCCCAACCATTTATGAGGCAAGTACTGACATCCCTATGCCAATACTACATCCTCTCATCAAGAAGTAAGTGGAAACCATGGGGATGTGTGGTGTAGACACCAAAATTATTTTACACACGTGTGTAACTCCCTGTGTCAAAACCCCCTTGAGCCCATTTTAATAATTAGCCTTCCTAACCCATGTTTTCACCCCTCACACATTTAATTAATTTAAAATATTTAATTAAGTTAATTAAAAACTACTTATGCGACCTTACCTGGCCACCTCATCCTAAGACTAATTCTTATGCTCTGAGTCATCTCAAGACTTAGTCCCCTAATCCTAACTACCCATGACTTTTTCTCACCCCAAACATAAAATCCTAACTAACTACATCCTTCTTAAACTCACATTTCTATTGTTTCCTAATAGATACCACACTTGGTAGGAGAAAGAATAGAAAATAGGCTAAAAATAGCCCTTTTACCTATTCTCATGCTCCCAACATCAGTCAACCCATGACTGACATTGATGGGATCACCGAAGTTAGTTACTTAACCCAAAATCCAATCTAATATTTAGGCAAACAAAAATAAAAAAAACTCAATCATTTACATACAAGCTTTAGCATTCAGCTTTGTATATCCAGGCTTACTATTATTCTAGACAAATTAGTCTAGATTAGGAATTGATATACTGCATAGAGCTTGGATTATTCTAAATCAATAGCACATTCTTATCTTTCTATTCACATATTGCTTCAACATGCCTCACGAGAACCATCTATCTAACACTCATGATTCATCCATTTCACTAGCTAAGTATATCTCTATGTTTTGTAATTTCTCTAAATAGTCATTTTAAATTTACTTTACACTATATTGTTTATCATTTTATGACTATTCTAACTCTCCCTGTAGAGGATTTATAAAATTCCTTCACCTATTTACCTCTACTTCAAACATACCAACCCTCTGTCTAGACCCACTTGAGTCTTACCCACTCCCTTATGACTCTTCCCAACCTCATAAAACTAACCAACACCTACCTCCCAACTCAGAAAAGTCTCTTTCGACCTTTTGAGAACCTATTACCCCTACCAACATTGGTCACATAACTAACATAAATCATATATCCTTCCCAACATTAGCAACCTGACTGACATTAGTGACTATGTATTTCCATTCACCTCCCTGAGCCTACCCAAACAACCTCCAAAAACATAAACAACTCACATTACCTGCACTATGTCACTTTTTGTTGCACTCAGACTGAAAGAATGGTATGAACATCTCTCTCTTACTCTCTCTTTTATTTTTTTATTCATTACCATTTTCTTTCAAAAAGTGGACTATCATCCCTAAGGAATTTTGACACTTCCAGGAGCAAGCACATAGCTTGGCATCCCACTCATATATCTACTAATAAATATTTTGGTGGTAGTGATTTATTATTCATAGGTAGTCCTCCCTAGCCAAAGAGGAGTTCTCAACATCATCTAGATATGGCATGTAACCAATATGAATTCTCTCTAATCTCTAATCCCTACTCTTCATCTCTATTTAGCTTTAAATATCAAATAGATTCAAAATTTAGTGAAACATTTTTGGCATGCCCAGTGGGACCTTAAAGTTTTCCTTGGGTTCATTACTTGTTTTAAGAATTCATATAGGTGAATTATAATGAAAATTTCATTCCTTTTACTTTCTCCCTCTCTTTTTCCTCAAAAACAAATATTCAACATTTTATTTTGGTTACACTTGTCTTCATTTCAGCAAATCACATTTGATCAAAAAGACATATCCACCCTCGGCCCAAACCACAATAACCCACTATAAAAAATACCAATCTCATCATTCAAAGGTGAGAAATGGAAAATAGGTTTCCTCACCTAGGAAGAGGAATTTTTGCACTCATTATCATATGAGTAGACATCAGGTTTAGAAATGTTGGAAACTTCAACCAACATGCCATCCTAAAAATTGTAAGGAAAAGATGGAAAATAAGCCTATTATAAAGGTAAATGAAGTTATCAATTCACCAAAAGTTACTAAGTCAACCTTGGATCATGTATTAACTGAGAAGGAAAATCCATTAAAATGGGTTGGTAAACAATTATTTAATTATATTTTGCATAGCTGATGATTGTTGAATGGCATGCAAATAAATTAGAGCATTTGGTTATATGGGATTCCTATTATATGTCGAAAGTAAATATTTTTCCCATACTATTTAGCTTTGATTTTAGAGCTCATATTTATGAGATAAATTGAGAGACAATTTTATCATGCTTAGTGATATTCATATATTTGAAAATTTGAATTTGAATCTCCTATTTATAATTTTGAGTTCTTGGTACAGTTTGGGAATTAAACTCATATTTTTAGCTTTGAATATTTTTGAAAACAATTACATAGGTTGATGGAAACATTGTGAATTGAAATTTTTCCATAGGAATGGAATGGCATCTCTTTCCCATATCAAAATATTAGCTTTAGAGACCATAAAGTCCACTATAGAGATCTCTATGAGGCATTACAAAAGACCAAATCTAGTTAATGGAAAATGAATGTTTTATCTTTTGGTAAAACAAAAGCCTTCTTAGTGTGGAGGCATGATCTAAAGGATATCCTTGGTTTCATTTAAATGTGGTCCATTGTGTAGATCTCATCAAGAGCTTTCTATAAATTATTAGAATGCAAAAAATGGACATCGTATGCTTTAGTTATCATTGGTCAAAGTTTGGTCAACATGCAGTCAAAATTGGTCAAATTGGAGAAATTTATGGTATTAGAACATTTATGAACAAGTTCCATGGTGTATAACTGATCAAAATATTTTTTACACATTTTGAACGGAGCAACTTTGAGTTCGTATGCGAAATTTATGGCCAGTCAAAGTTGTGGTCAAACTTGGTAAAAGTGATGATGTGGTAACATGGACCAATTAAATGTTAGCATATGGAAAAATTAGAATGGGACATGTGGAAAAAATTTAAATTTACACATGGAATAGACTATTCAAGATGTGGAACATTTAAATAAATAAATAATTAATTATTTTCATCCCACGCATGAGCCTTATTTAAAGGCATAAATAATGGTGAATCCCATATGTATGGGATAAGTGGGGGGGATAATGTTTAATGCCATCAAAAGTGGCACTAAGCCAACTAAAATCCATGAAATTGGAGATGAAATGGTCTTATGACCAATTGAAATGGGTGAAAGGCTTTAATTAAAATCCTATGATAATGTTTATTCCCATAAATGTTGGATGTTATATAACATAAATTATTCAATATAATGTAATGTTTAATTAAAACATGTAAAGGCCATATAATTCATGTGTGGGATAAATAAATCCTTATATTATAATCCCATGATAGAATGAGATAATTTTTAATCCCATTAAAATAGGTCTTAAGATAATTATGAATATTATTTAAAATTGGGAAAGGATAATCATCCAAGCCCACCTTTTGTGGATTTGTAAACCTATATAAAGGTTCTGGAGGGGTCATTTCAAATCACAATAAAAGTGTGAAAAATAATACAAAAGACTTGAGAATAATCAAGTAGATCCAAAGTTAGAGAGAGAGCCAAGAGTGAAATTCAGATCTAAGAGCGAGTGTCAAAGCTAAGAGTTAGAGCCAAGAGCTAGAACCAGAGCCAGTGGACATCAAAACATTTATTTATAAATCAAGAACTCCTACTAGGGATAACTGATATACAAAGTGATTTTTCATCAATAATAGATCAATTCCACCTTTGAGGAGTGTTGTTCCCAAAATGAGCTTCTCTCATTTTTGTAACAACCCCCTACGAAACTTGTCCGTTTCGTCTTGTCTCTCTAAGCTCGTTTTTATGCTTTTTCTTTGGTTCGTTTTCGTCTTGGTTGGATCGAGAAGTGGTTCCTCCCCCCCCCTCCTTTTTTTCTTGCTTTTTTTTTCTTTTTTCCCTTTTCAGAGTTAGCCTTTCTTTTTCTGCAGGGGCGGCGATTTCTGCAAGGGCGGCGAAAATTGCCGCCCCTGCACCGTTTCTGCAAGGGCGGCAAAAATCGCCGCCCCTGCACTTTTTCATTTTTCGTGCAAGGCATTAATGGCCCTACGTGGCGGGTTGTTGGGGTTGGTTTTTCAACCTTTATAAACCGATTTGAGCCTCATTTCTTCTCACTTCCTCCTGCTCTCCTCCTACCTCTTGCACCTGAGCGCTCCAAGTGACTTTGTGAAGTGCCAACTCGCAGATCTGACTTTGTGGCGCGCGCATTTTCCAGGTAGGATTTGTTTTTAAGTTTCATTTTTATTTTTGTTTTTTTTGTTTATTTCATTTTTTCCTTTTCTTCCTCGCGGCCTCGAAAAGGGCAGCATTTCCTTGCCGCCGTTCTGCCCCTGCTTTCCTCAGGCAAGGGCGGCATTTCCTTGCCGCTGTGCTTTCCTCAGGCAAGGGCGGCAATTTTTGCCACCCCTGCTCTCTCCCTACAAGGGCGGCGATTTTCGCCACCCCTGCTCTCTCCCTGCAAGGGCGGCGATTTTTGCCGCCCCTGCTCTCTTCCTGTAAGGGCGGCGATTTTCGCCGCCCCTGCTTTTTTCCTTCCTTTTCCAACTAACTCCCGAATTTTTTTTGGGTTGTCCTTTTCAAGCTTTTTCTTCCTTGTTTTCCATCTCTTTGCCCATCCTAACCTATTTAAGTGACCTCCTGTAGCCCGTGTCACTTAAATTGCTCTCCCCACCTCTCACTCTCCTTTCGACTATGGCTGCAGCACCTTCAGCAAGCTCCTGCATGCCTGCTCCTGTTCAAACGAGACCGTCCCCCATGACAGAAGCATCTCCTTCAAAGGTGAAGAAGATGAAATACAGATACCAGGGTGTCTTCCCGCTCATAGCGATTACCTCGAATGTCGATGACATTCGAGACACTGAGATCAGCCACGTAGATATGGTCGAATTCCTGGTACGAACCAAAGCGACCAATCCCAGCACTGGGATAATGAGAATTATCGAGAGTAACATCCACCTAGTGGCCACCTTCCCAGTAGCAGCTCATCATGTGAAATTTGTCCTTCAATGCACACACTTCTACGACAAAGAGACCAGATCAGTCTCAGACGCTAGTGGCTGCATGATCATTCGATTGGACCCCGAATTTATCGATAAAGTCTTTTTATGTCCACCAGCCACCGAAGTGACCCAAATCGACTTCGAGAATGCGCAGGGGGAGTATGACAAAGACCCCGAGAGGGCAAAGAGGGTCATAAACCATAAGTGGTTAAAAACCCCAAGGGCCAGCCTATCCAGATGGCCAAAAAGCTTCCCCAGAAGTGACTTTATTGAAGAAGTTGGTGACTTAATCACCCTTCTCAGCAGAGTACGGGGCCTCCCGTCCTCTTCACAATTCCATGAATGGATGTATCCGTTCATAAAGATCATTCTGCAAGGCAAATAGGTCATTTTCTGGGGAGAACAGATCAGCAACGCTATTCACGAGCAGCTGACCAGGGTACAAACCTCCTTCAAATTCTACATGACCTCGTACCTGGTCTACATAGCTGCTGCCATGCGATCTTTCCCGGGCCTAACCACAGAGGGGGATAGGAAGACCACCCCGGTCTATTCATACTACCCACAGCTGACACTTCAAGGATCGACACGTCATTTTAGGCGAGTGAATGATGCATTCTTTGCCGTATTTCTATGTCTCTTCGATCCTCAACTGGAGTAGAAGAGAATGTCAGATGAGGCTTGGACAGTAGTGAACAGTTTTGGCTGCATGTTCCTCCAGTTCCCTACTTTTTCTTATCTACAGGTGGGTTTCTTCCAAGGATACCCTTATATGCTCCCCAGATTCCCTTCAGACAGGTTGGTCCTAATGGAGCTTTGCCGACAACTGGCCGTCGTACACTCAAAACAGATGGAGCTTAAGAGACCTGGTTTCAGGTTTCCTATCCAGATTGGCAGATTTTCCATTACTACGTCGACTAAAGCCAAGGTTATGGAAACAGAGATGCAGATGGTTACCATCAAATCTTTTAAAAGATGGGAAAATTTTGATTATAGAGGAGTCAGAGAGATGATTCGAAGGAAGACTCAGTTTCACAAGCCTATGATTGAAGACATCTGGGTAGATCTAAGGACAGCCGAAGAGATAAGAAAGATGGACTATTGCTGCCTCACGCTAGAGCAGATAGAGTACCTCAGGCTTGCAGAGATCCCTTCAGGGTTGATTGATGATGGGAATATAGTGAACAATAGGTATCTGATAGAGAAGGTCGTTGGTTCCCCTCTTCCTTCGATCAACTGGTCTCAAAAAGAGCTGACTTCTCTAAGGAAAAGATTCAAACCAGTATTGGCTAACACCAATAGTTGGTTGGCAGCAAATGGGATCACCCTAAAAGAGTTCATTACAGGGTCAAAGGCCGAATATCAGGCAGAGATGAAGAGAAAGGCAGAAAGCTGAACCAAAAACAAAGACGACGTCCCTTCATCTTCTAGACCTCACAAGCCTAGGATCGTCTTTGTATCCAAGAAGCCTAGGTCAGAACAAAAACCTGAGGCAACAGTCGAAGAAACCAAAGAACAAAGTCCCAGGGTACAGGCAGCTCAACCGATGGGGTCAACAGAACAACCTTCAGAACGACCAGGTGTTGGGTCTCCAACCTCAACGGAACAAGTGCGGCCGATCCAGGGCTCCTCTCCTCCTCATCAATCTCCTTCGGTGCCCACTTTCCCTATCTCTCCCATTAGCGTTCCATCTTTCAGAGCTGCTTCTCCTTCCAAGGTGGTTTTTGGTGATCCACAAGATCCTTCAATAGGTTCACCTCGCTCTTCTGCATCCATTCCAAGTTTATCATCTCCATCTTTCAACCTGCCACCAAGCCCAGTGCCTAATCCTGAATCTACAGTTGGCACAGTCTCGCCGGTCACTCCAACTACGACTACTGTCACCACCAGTAGCGTGGAGGCCGCTACCATGACACCGGCAGAAGCAACTATTGTTACAACAGGTACTTCTCTCCCGTCGTGGATGTCTGCTTTCACACCAAAGAGAAAGAAAAGGGCCATCTCCCCAGAAGAATTCGATTTCGGCAAGATTGTGTCGGCCAGAACAAAAGCTCCCAAGAAGCCAAAGATCCTTTCCAAGTTGGTCGAGGAAAAGGGGCAAAAATTTTTGGAAATTGCCAAACCCCCATAGGACGCAACCCTTGAGGGTTTTGAAATGAGCAATTATTCCTTTTCTCGTGTTGAACTAGGCAAGGTTACACACGAAGGTGTGAAGAGTGATCTTCAGTCAGCAATGGACATTATGGTCCAAAAATTTGACAAAGAAAAAGAGATGAAAGATTTTTATAAAGCCAAGGTTGAACAGTTAATGGCAGTAATCAGAAGATTCACCATCCCACCCGAAGCAGCAACTCCAGAAGCCTTTTCTGTGGATGATTTAGTCATTCAGAAAGCTGAAAAGACTTATTTAAAGGGAAAAGTAATGGAGGAATATATTGACCGAATACACAATCAAGGAATCTCTCTGCTATCTGAGGTTGCAGAAAGAATAGGAAAAATGAAAAGATTGAAGGCTCAAGTAGACAGTTTTGTTTGTCTTACCTCTCAAGAGATTAATGGCTTGGAGAAAGATCTCGGAGGATGGAAGGAAATGGAAGGTCTAAAAAAGAGTACCCTGATATCTATCGGAGTTATCCCCAACAAGGATTCATATGTTGAGATCAAAGAGGCGATGATTTTCAGGATCCAGGTACTCAAAGATCTAATTGATGATCTCAAAGCTTTTAAAGAAGCTAGTGATAAAAGTGACCTGAGCTTATTAAACAAATTAAAAGAGCTACCCTGCGACTTGACCTCTAAGGATCATTAGTTCCTTTCAGCAGATGAAATGATTCAAAATTTTGAAGGGATGATCCAAAAGGATTTCAAAGGAGCGTCTTTCTCAATGACTTCAGTTGATAGCATTCTGGACGCTCAGTTGACTCTGGAAAATTTAAGATCCAGGTTAACTGGCCACTACAAGGCCATCACAGCATTAAAAGATGCATTAATCAGAGCAAGGGTCGTCTCCAACAACGCAGTTGCACCGGACAGCATGGGGATCCAGGCATCGATCACCATGTACGATGCTCATTTGAAGAAGTCCAGTGGCAAGAACTGACACTTTCTCTCTTTCTTCTTCTATCCCTATGCATTTCTGTTTTCTACAGAATGCATGCAATTTTGTAAAATGTAATTACGAATAAAATATTTTGGAAAATATCTAAAAGTCAAAGATGAGTCATCTTTGATCGAGATATTTTGTATATTTTATTATTTTTCTATTTTTGAGGATTTTCTCCCTATTTATAGTGGAGACCTCATTTGTAAATTATCTTGGAAAAATTGAGAGCAAACACTCTGCTGAAATTGAAGCAACTTTTGAGACTTTGTGCTCAGATTTGTAAATCATATTTTTGTTGAATGAATGAGAAGCAAGTGATTTCAGACTTTGTGTTGAAGTTATTTGTGTCGTCTAGGAAATAGTTTTTTATGTACTCTTTCCTGATAACCTCTTGTTTATCTAATTTAATAAGCAAAGTGAATGTGTTGATATTATCTGAGAGCGCTTCTAGAGGGTAGAAGATAGACTTTGTGCTACTTTTATCTTTGAGATTCAGTTATCTTTTGTAGTTTCAGGTGAAGACTTTGTGCTTCACTTTACTCTACGATTGTACTCATTTCGGATCTGTGGAGAAGCTACGGAAGACTTTGTACTTGCGTGAGCATTCTTGGGTACTTTGTTACTTCAGGTAATCTCTTGCTCTTCGTTTGATACCATTCCTGAAAGAAGAGGAGTGTTGTTAGCTTTAGACTAGGGATTTTCCTCTTTTGTCCTTCATACATTACTTCTGAAAAAAGAGAAGTAGATGCTGTTATACCACCCCCATGTGTTATTTTTTGCTTAATTATATATATCCGGCACGTAAGTATTGATAGGGAACCTCCCCTTGATGAGAGGAGAGATTTACCTCGTCTTGATCTGGTAAAGCCACACTCCTCGTAGTGTAAATCTCCCTTATGTTGTGGCTGATATCCCCATTCTGTCATCAGTTAGTTGATGACAAAATATTCACCCAACAAGGAGGACCCAGAGACATAGCCCAAATTGGGTGAACTTGATTATCAATTATGGTTTACATATTATCTTTATGGCTCATACTTTTGGTTTATTATCAAATTTTTAATGATGATTTTAATTATTATGTCAATTTCAAGTTAATTGATGTGAAATTGAGAATTTATAAAGCATCCATAAAAATAGAGTAATTGGTCATACTTTGGACACTGCCTTTTTATGGATCAATTGTATCATAAAGAGGGATTAAAGTCGACCCTGCCAAGGTCAAGGCCATTATGGAGATGCCTCTAGAAAACAATGTTAAAAATATGTAAAGCCTACAAGTAAAGATTAAATCTATATGTAGGTTCATTTCTCAATTAGCAGATAAGTGCCACCCATTTACCCATATATTAAAGAAAGGGGTGACTTTTCAATGGTATGAATTGTCAGATAGCATTTGCAAAACTCAAGACATATTTGGCTAATATGTCAGTCTTGAGACTACTAATACCTAGATGACCATTACTTTACATATCAGTAAAAAAGCATGCACTAGGGACACTCTTGGCTGAACATGATGATAAAGGTAAAGAATATGTAGTATACTATTTAAGCTACACATTGGTGGATTATTAACATAGTTATACACCTATTAAGAAGGCATGTTTAGTTATGGTTTTTTAAACCCAAAAATTATGACATTATATGCTAAATAATAAAACTATTTTCATCGCCAAGGTGGATCCTCTCACATTCTTATTATCAAAATTAGCTCTTCAAGGATGCATGGCTAAGTGGATTATGCTCCTTAGTGAATTTGACATTGAGTATTAGAATCATAAAGCAATCAAGGGGTAGGTTATTACTGATCAACTTACAGAAGCCCCTATCACATACACTCAACCTGTCAAATTAAACTTTCCAGATGATTCTATTATGGTGATAGAACAAGAACTGAGTGAACCTAAATAATCTAAGCTATATTTTGATGACTCCTTTACATCCCATGGATATATAGCTGGTATATTTTTGATTACACCCCAGGGGGAATTTATTCCCAAAGCATTTCATATACAATTTCATTGTATGAACAATATGGCTAAGTATGAGGCACTCATCATAGGGCTTTGTCTTGACATATAGTGGGATATTCAAAACTTATTAGTCTATGGTGATTCCTAATTAATCATAAATTAGGCCATTGATCAATATCAAACTCTATATAACAAGCTTGTTACTTACAAGAAAATTATTGATAATCTCAAATGTCATTTTAAATCTCTATAGTTTGAACAAGTTCCAAGGGGAAACAACAGATCAACTGACACAATGGCAATGATTAGTTCCATGATACAGATCGATGATAATGATAAAGAGTATCAATTTTTTATTAAGAACCTTCTTCAGTTTACACATATTATACCATATTTATAAAGGGTATACACTATTGTTGGTCCTAATCCCCCTCCTGAATTACCATGGTTCTAAGACTTTTATAACTACTTCTATGATCACATTTTCCAAACCAACTTATCCAATAACTAATATAAAGTATTCCATCACTATTTATCATGTTATACCCTCCTTGAAAACATGTTTTATTATAAAGGCTATGATGAAATTCTTCTTCATTGTTTATCTTTAAGAGAATCCAAGCTAGTGCTGAGGGAGATTCATGAAGGAATGTGTGGGGTCGACACTAACAATGTAGTATTATCAAAGAAGCTCCTCAAAATAGGTTATTATTGGCCAAAAATGGAGACTAATGCTTTCAATTATGTAAGGAAGTGTGTTCCTTATCAGCAACATGTAAATTTGATGCATCCAACTTTTTTATTGCTACAATTGATCACAAGACCATGGTCATTCTCAACATGGGGCCTTAGTCTCATCAAGAAAATAAACCTAACATATTTAGATGGCAATAAAAACATTCTAACTACTATAAATTACTTTAGTATTTGGATTGAGGCTATTTATCTCACAATACCAAAAATCAAATATCCAAATTCATCCATTACCATATCATCTATCAATATGGTATCCTAGCTTGTATTATATTCGATAATGGTAGATCCTTTGTAAACCAAAATGTAAAATCTCTTTGTGAAAAATTCAAGAACAAGCAAAATAAATCAACTCCATATAACCTACAAGGCAACAAACAAGTCGAGGCATAAAAAAATATGGTAACCATTTTAAAGAAGATTTTCAATGACACTGGCCATAATTGGCCCTTAGAAATCTTTCCTACCCTTTGGGCTTATACAAATAGTCATCAAAATATGAGCCACTCCATACACCCTTGTCTATGGTAAATAATATATTATCCCAATTGAGATCGAGCTACCATCATTATGAGTATCACTAAAGCATATTGAATATGACAAGGACTATAAAGTCTCATAGTTACAAGAACTAAAACTTCTTGATGGTAAGAATTTTGCTACCCTAGAAATATTGAAGGCCTATCATAATAGATTGTGGGGAAGATACAATAATCACATTCTCCTTAGGAGTTTGAGATTGGTGATTTGGTCTTAAAAGAGAACAAAAAGAACATAAACACTACACGTAAGAAAAAAGGTAAGTTCTAGCCTAATTAGTTGGGATCATATGTTATCATGCTGAAATATGGATTAGGGGCATATCAACTGGCTAAACCCAATGGTGAAGAACTTCTAGATCCCATGAACATTGTGCACCTTAAAAGGTTCTACACATGACCAACTTATAATCATTTTCTATGAGACCCTTTACTTGGGGGTAACTTGTCTTGAAGTATTTTATCTTACCATTTTATACTACTCTTAACTCTTTAAAGTGAAAGATTTTGGAACATGAGTACTCTAAACACATTTTATCCTATCCTAGACCATTCTCCTTGAGAACCATATTCTTTGGATTGTTCTTGAGAACCTCATTATTTATCCCACCCTAGACCATCCATTTGTTGGACCTTATTATTTGGACCATTCTCTTAAAAAACCACATTATTTGTTATGTCTTGGGCTTGTTATAACTTGAACACTTTTATCCCTTGACCAGTTAAGATCTTTATTATGTCTCATTAGCATTATGAAGACCTTCAATGCTAGTTCTATGAATTAGTTTAGCCAAGACAATATTTTGTAGCTTCTTCTATAGACAAGTGAACAAGAACACCTTTTTAAATTAGGATATTTGCCTATCATATGGTTCTTCATATTAATTTTGAACTTCACACTGTTCTATATTACATTTACTACTCTTTAGTGAGTATTTTTATCTTTTTAGGATACCTCACTCTCATCGATTTATGAGCATGGGTTATTGCAACTAGCTTAGTTGTTTATTAGAGCTTCTTTTCTCGGATGAGCATCTCCTCAACTAGTTGGTTCCCCTTTCGTAAATATTTTATCCCAAAAACACCAAAAACATTATAAAATGATCCATAAAATAATAAAAACATTGTATTACACTTTTGTATATTTTGATCCTCATGTTCTTGCCATTTTCCAAGCATGTTATCCTATTGACTTTCTATTATGCAAGTCATCTTGTCCCATGCACTTACCATTTTACAAGATCATTCTCCCTCATCCCACCCTACCATGTTCCTACCATTTTTTAAGAAAATTAAGTCCTACTGGATTGCCATTTTATAAGTCATCTCATCTCATCTCATCTCATCTCATCCTCTTGTCATTTGACAAGATTGATCTCATTTTTCAATTCTTCCTTTTTATTCTACAACATTAATCATATGTTTTTGATCATCATCATGTCTTCTATTCCACTTCCTAGGAGAGATACATTTGGCCTAAAGTTCATGTTGAAACATGCATCCACATAAATATGTAGGCAACATCCACTTGTCTTTATACATTTCCACTTAGCTCGACCAACCCCTTCCTTTTCTTCTCTTCCCCCATTTCTTCTATAATTGTTCCTCTTTAATTAGGGAATAAATTTTGTGTCCTTATTATTTGTTATTATGTGGTGTAAAGTATCACCTCTCCCACATGTGCATGAACAATTATTTTTAAACCACACTAGCTTGGTTTTTGTTTGTGTGTTTACTTGAGTTTTATTATTTTTTCTTGGTGTTTTGTTGTGCTTTCATGCCTCTGCATTTATTTATTCTCCTTTTCTCCTTTTTATTACTTCTTATCTCACCTTGGTCCGGTGTTTCCTTATTTGATTTTGTTTTTTCTTTTTTGTTTTCAAGAACATCTTTATAGTCTATATGGATCTTGATTATTTATATCTTGATCTCATGTTATTAATTGATTCTTATTCTATTTTTAAACATTCTTGTTCCTAATTGAATCCTAATTGTTCATATCCTAATTTAAGTTAGGTTCATTTATGTTTATCTTTTTCTTTATCTTTGCTTTTTTGTTTAAATATAAATAACTATAACTCTAGTTTTGGTCATTCTTTTACCATTATCCCTAATTATAGTTATTCACATTTGAACCGGTTCCACATATTTCAAATGCCATTTAATTATAGGTTATTCATACTTATGAGGCCTAATTTATTTTCCTATAACAAGCACTTTGTGCTCTAGACTCAAGTCTTAATGTCAACACAACTCTAATGAACAAATCTCAGGATCATTACGCATAAACTAAGCTCAATAGGTTTAGCACCTAACTTTATGTTTAGATGTGAATCTATTCACATACATCATGAGTCTAATCAATCTTTGTTTAATTTCTGTAGACACCTAAATCTAGCCACCAATAATCTCCAATCAAGCTTTTGACCAATTTATATCAAAGTGTACAATTTGGCCTAAAAACACTAAAACATGTTAAATGATGTGAAACTAACATATTCAAGTGCCAATTTTGGCTATAGTATCATTAAATGGGGCAATGCAATTTATGGTCTAGCTAACTTTAATCAGATTATTCTGAGTCAAAATGCCAATTTTGCACTTGGGTGCTCTGGATTGCTCTTTCCTATCAAATCTCTTACACAAGACATGTGCCTTTATTATTTTCTATTGGTAGCATCCTAAATGGGATAATGGATCCAATGCATCTGATATTGACTTCTGATTCTAATTTAGTCAAATTTTAGACCAATAACAAGGCATTCTGATCAATTTGAGTAATTTGTGCACAAAGTGCTTAATCATGCTTAAGAGCTAGTTAAACCAAGTTAGAGCCTAATTAAGAATTTCATGGAAACTTTTTGAATACTTGTTTTTAGAAATGAATATTGAATATCTGCATCATTAGGTGACCTTATTTCTTGGAAAATACATCCCTAGGCTATAGATTCCACAAATATCAAGATTCATGCCTCCCATGCCTCATCAAAGCCCTCCATGCCTCTTAATTGCTCCTCTATCCCAAATATTGATGAGCCTATTTATCAATTTTAATTTCATCATTAGATTAATCCTTAGCCACACATCTCAATCTCAAGATGGATGGTTCAAGTTGATTCTACCCATTTACAAAAATCTATAAATATGAGGCCTTGCCACGTGAATTTTAAGCTTAGATAATGCAAAGTTATAATGCACAAATGATTCCAAAAGCCATTGAAATTAGTGTTATAATGCCAAAATATTGAGAGAAGCTTCAAACAAGCCAAGCCAAAGCCAAACATGGTGCCAAGAGGAGATGTAGGATAGTCAAACTCCATTGCAATAGAACTTTTGAAGCACAAACCAAGAAAGATAATTGAAGAACACTCTTGGAGCATGAAGGAAGGTAAGGAATGTGTGTTTCTTGCATTAAGTTGTGATTTATTCATTTATTTTTCTTCACTAAGCTCCCCCTTTAAGATAGGCTTAAGGTGTTAGCATTTAGTATGTTTTATTTGATTTTGATATCATTCACTAACATAATGCTAATATCCTCTTATTGCAATCCTATGTTCACAAATGGCATGCCCGATGGGACCGAAAAGCTTCAAAAAAATGATCACAAATCTCTTTCAAGAAACCTACTAGTTATTTCCTTGTATAATCTTGAAGTAAGAAGCCAAAAAGAATGAAAATTTGAGCAAAAACACTTTTTTCTAGAAGTCATGATTTTGTTCTGACACAGTCACGGTATTGTTGCTATGAATCATATGATTGTCTTGCAACTCATAGTATTATGATTAAATATTTTTCTTTTAAACTAACTTTGTGTTTTTGTGTAGGTATAATAATACCACTATTATCTTAGTAGTGAGATTTTGCAACTCACAGGGTTGCCAAACCAAGTCACGGTATTGTCTAACCACTAGTAGGTTAAACAATAATACTTATACTTTTAAAGTGGTGATATTGTCCTACAATTCATGATATTGTCACTATGAGTTATGGTATTGTAGTTTATAAAACAAGCCATTTTCTAGAACTTAGTTTGGGGTCATCTAGACTCCATTTTTGATTATTTGTTTTTTAAAACCATTTGTTTTTTCCTAAATTTTCATAATATGCCATTAGTTTATCTTGAAGTTGTATAATTTTTTCATAAAACCTAATTTTACCCAAAGTAGTGGAATTATGACCTTGAGTAGCAAGATTATTGTTTATAACACTATAACTCTTAAACTTGCAGGATCATTTTGTAACTCGTAGGATTGTCAAATAGATTCATGGTATTGTGACAAACTGTTAGTGGTTGATTAAAATACTGTAACTCTTAAATTTGTGAGATTTTCTTGCAACTTATGGTATTTCTCTATGGAGTAACAGGATTGCACTGTGCAAAAAAATCAAGACTTCATTTTTTAAAGTTCATTATTTCAAACTAAATTTAGCTTCAAAGCTAAACCACTTGCTAACACTTTTCTTGTAAGACCAGCTTGGAAAATTGTTAAAACATATTTAAATCATCTTTTGCATGCTTTAAAATGAACTAGGAACATTATTTTGGTGCTTAATGTAACATTTAGTTGCTTAAGTATTTTTTAGCATTAGTTTTCAAAGATCACAATTTTAAGACCAAGGGTCAAAAGAACATCACCACACCTTTTGATTTAGGGCTTAAAAATGAACTCATCTTTCAAAGAATTTTTGTTCACTACTTATTTTAATTAGCACTTTATTTTCAAAAAACACAAGGATGTTGCATGTATGCTCTTCCATTTATCCCCTTTAGGGAACCCTTGAAATCAAAAGCACTTTCCTTATTTACAAATTGCATAGTCCAAGGCATAGAAAGAACGTCATCTAAAGCACTCCCCAAAAACTAGCAAAAGTACTAGGTGACCTTGGAAATGATCCTAAAGTCTTTCTATTTTATGCTTTATTTATTTCATGTAAACTTGGCTTATGAGGGAGACATCATTACCTCCCATGTGTTCTTTAGGGAAGCTTTGACCAAGGGTTTCACCTCTCAGAACTAACTTCATTTGGCTCCATATTGGAGTTATACATGGTATGTAGTGACACTTTGGACATCACACTACACTGAGGGAACAACAAGATGTAGTGGTTGTAAAAAGGACTAGACTTTTTTGTAACAATCCAAGTGATACAGACCCAAAATCCATGCTTTTATTTTTCATTGTTTGATGTGAAAGTCATTGTGCAATTGGTTCCCCTATAACATTAGAAAACTTGTATATCTTAGACAAATCCCCACTTACCATAGAAGTATTGTTAGTGTAAGGTGTACCTCAAGGTCCATGTCATAGTACTGCCATTTGAGAGAAGGGGGGTGTAAAACAACTACTATATAATGCACATTTACTTTTGTATGAACACTTAAAATCCTCTCAAATGATGTATATTGATGGATTCCAATAATACCAAGCAACCTTGTCAGTTTAGGATCTTAAAATGATTAATTAGTTGGTTTTATCCTAAATTAAAGTCTTTTTTGGAGTCAAAACTTGGTGTAAACAAATGATACAAACCAAAACACATGGTCCTCATTTTCCTTATAATAAAGAGGCATTATGATGACCATGTGAAATCATAAATTTTCCTTGTTCAAAGTGTAGACACCTAAAACTAACCGTCGATAACCTCCAATCAGGCTTTTGGCTAGTTTTCATCTAAAATGTGCAATTTGGCTTAAAACACTAAAACATGCTAAATGATGAAATTGACATATTTAAATGCCAAAATGGGGAAATTTAATTTATGGTCTATCTAACTTTGATTATTTCATTTTGATTCAAAATACCAAATTTGCACTTACATGATCTAGACTGCTCTTTCCTATCAAATCTTTTGCACAAGACTTGTGCCTTTGTTATTTAATATTGAAAACATTCTAAATGGGAATACACATCCAACACATCTATCATGAACTTCTAATTCAAATTTAGCACTAGGAACAAGGCATTATGATCAATTTGGGTAATTTGTGCATAATGTGCTTGATCATACTTAAGAGCTAGTTAACCCAAATCAAGGACTAATCAAAAATTCCATGGAAACTTATTGAATACTTTTTTTGGAAATGAATATGGAATATCTACATCATCAAGTGACCTAATTTATTGAGAAGACATCCCTAGGCCAAAAATGCCACAAATATCAGGATTCATGCTGTCTATGCCTCATCAATGCCTTTCATGATGCCCTCCATGCCTCTTAATTGACCCTTCTTCTAATGACATGATGAAGATAATTAAAAAATTAATTCTAAAAATTGAATTAATCCTCAACCACACATCTCAATCTTGAGATGGATGGTTGAGTTTGATTCTGATCAAATCCAAAAATATATAAATAGGATGCCTCACAACATCACTTCTAAGCTCAATTTGTGCAAAGTTATAATGCAAGATTGGTTCCAAAAGCCTCAAGAAACTAGTGTTACCATGCCAAATTGATTCTAAGCCAAGCCAAACCATAATCCAAAGGTTACAAGAGGAGATGAAGGTAGCCACACACCATTAAAGAACACCTCTTGAAGCACAAGTTGAGCAAGCAACCATTATAAAGGCATTTGGAGCATCCAAGGAAGGTGAAAGGAATTATTGTGTTTTCATTCCTTGATTTTTAATTGTGCTTATCATTTGATTTTGTTAACTAAACTCTCCCTATTGTCTAAGCCTAGAGATGTTATGTTATTAGTGTGTTTATTTCATCTTATTTTCATGTTGTAACTAATACAATACTAACCATCCTCTCTTGAGTCAAATTCCTAGATCACATATGGCATGCTCGGTGGGACTAGATGCATCCCAAACATGAAGAATATCATTTTTCATCTTTAAAATCTTCATTTAGATCATTAAAACTCTTTAAAATTAATTTTCTAACTTTTTTTTGCCATTTTTTATTGCCATGGGTTTGCACAATAATCGACGTCGATAGGAAATACTGACATCAGTTACTTGGCTCAACTGACATCAATTAATAGAACTGACATCGATTAGATCATAGTTGGACATTGCTGACATCAGTGGTATATAATCGACATCGGTCACTATGTTTTCTTAAAAACATAAACCTAAGAGCTATTTTAAAATACTTGGTTTGGGGTCATACGAACTTCATTTTGGATGATTTTTTTTTAAACCATGTGTTTTATCCTAATTTTTCAAAATTTGGCATTAATTTAGCTTCAAGTTTCATAATTTTTTACAAAATTTAGAAAATCTATTTAAAATGTTTCTAATCTAACATATTTGCTTTTGGGGTGACTCCTTAAGGGTAGACAGGTAACTAACAAATTTCAAATTTGATAAATCATATTTTAGACCACCTTTTGAATGATTTTAAAATGAATTAGGAATATTATTTTGGTGCTTAACGTAACATTTAAGGTGATTAAATAAGTGTTTTTATCATTAGTTTTCAAAGTTACAACTAAGACCAAGGGGTCAAATAAACACCACCAAATCTTTCATTTGAGCTTAAAATTGAACACACTTGTCATTTTTGTCTTCAATAGTTGTTTGATCTAATTTTTATTTGGCAAGAAGAGGGATGTTGCATGTATGTTCTTCCATTTGTCCCCTTTATGAAACCCCTGGAATCAAAATCTCCATTCCTATTTCAAATAGCCTAGTCTGAGGCTTAAAAAGAAAGTCATCTAAAGCACTCCCCAAAAACTCATCAAAGTTTGGGTGATCTTGAAAATAATCCTAAAGTCTTTCTATTAGTATTTTATTTCATGAAAACTTGTCTTATGAGGGGGACGTCATTACCTCCCATTAGTTCTTTAGGGAAGCTTTGACTAAGGGTTTCACCTCTTGGCATTGACTTCATTTGGCTCTTTTGGAGTTGCACATGGGACATATCTACATTTGGACATCGCACTACACTAAGTGAACATCAGGATATAGTGGTTGTAAAAAGGACTAGACCTTTTTATAACTAACCAATGCCGTGGTCACCCAATTTTTGTGCTTATCTTTTGCATCATTTAACATGAAAGTCATTATGTAGTTGATTCCCCTATAATGATCAAAACTTGATAGTTTAGTCAACCTCATGTGCCATACCCTTGCTATCATTTGGATGATTATACTTAGTGAATTTTCATTATTTTCTCATTTGGTATGTTTTGGGACTAAAACTTATTTGTTTGATCATAAAGCCATGTCAAAACCAATTTGTCTATAAATCACTCTTTTGTCTAAAGAGGCTTTATGCTAGCCATTTTACACTACACTTGTGCCTTGAAATTTTTGCTAAACTTATTTATGTGTGTGTCATTTGATTTGTAGAGGGTAGCATTATGTTGCCTAAATCATGTCAAACCATTTTGCCTTTGAGTCTTTAAAACATAGTATTGACCACATTATTTGAGTATGATTACACCATTAGGCTAATCAATTTATTTCAAGACTTGTTTACCATTGTATCAAAACCATTTGTTTCAAACCATTTTGTGTATACCATTTAGACCTTTGTCTTGTCTTAATTGTTTGGTCAAATCTTAGTTTTCAATGTTGAGTTTTCAATTAACCTTATCAAGTTTGGATCCAAACATGGATTAATTTATATTTAGGCCTTAATTCATGGGACTAATACATAGATCTTTCCATTTTGGGTTGCATAACTTCAATTAATTGATTACCCAAACTTGAAAACTATTGATGGTTTGTTTGTTTAAAGCCTATCCTTATCATTGTTTGTGCCTTTATTTGGGAGAACACAAATTTTTTCTAAGAGCCTTTTATCTTATGCCTTATGCCATCTGATCATGTTTATGTTTGATTCCATGTGTCGGGTCTATGTCAAAGCTATTTCCAAACTTGTTAGATTAAATCAAATCACGTTATCCTTTATTTTAAGTCTAGCTTTTGACACTGTTTGGCCAAAAGTCCTAGCACATGGCTATTTGTTTGATCCTATCTTTCAAATCCATGTTTGGACAAAATACCTAGTAACTCAACTTTTCCATTTCCTAGTTTAGACCTTGTTTGGAACACTTTGACCTAGACCTTTGACATGCCAATTTTATTCAGATGCTTGACCTTTTGTGCATGTGACATTTGACGTTAGACCTTTGATGTTAGACTATTTTATTCCAAGTCTTAGCACAAATCATTTTAGAGGTATAGCTCCACTTTTAGACCATATTGGAGATACAAATCCACCCCTTTGACCAAGTTAGACCAAGTTTGAACCATTTTTCCTCTAGACATAGTTTTTCAGAGTTTGTATAACTCTAAGCCTTTTTGTTTTAGAAGCTTTCATCATTTGTGTGGATATGTCTTGCTATACTTATGGTGGAGCCACTTACAATCCAACTTAAGATAGAATGACTGTACAAAATAACTTTTATGGCTTTTTTCAAAACCCCAATGATGTTAATATGGTTTGTGAGATAGATTTATATTTGCTTCATATTAATCATTCATGGGAAAAAATTCATGAAGAAACATACGACCTAACTTGAGACCTTGACTAGTAAGAAGAGGATTGTGAAGAGGACTTTAAAGACCCAACTATAGATAATGTTGTTTGAGATATGAATCTATACCCTCTTTGTAATAATCAATACATGGAACATAGTCAAGAACCAGCTTATGAGCCAACTCACAACTGGGATGATATGGTTTATGAGGAAGACTTGGATGCTTTTGCTTGTGTAAGAAATCAAGTTTCATGACATCCTTTTTTTATTCAATCATTAGCAACCCCTAACCCTCCTTTGGATTATATGATCCATCAAGATCTACAATATCCAAGGAATACCATTACCATTCCTAGACCTGGTCATTTGGCTTGTGTGAGTAATAAGGTTCCACAATGCCCAACCATTTATATACCAAGACCTCATCCATTGGTTTATGTGATCAACCAAGCTCCAAAACACCCATTCATCATTTCAAAACTTAGTCTTTTAGCTTGTGCAAGCAATCAAACTCTACACTGCCCTATCTTTACCATCTCAAGGCTTTGTCCTTTGGCTCATGCAAGTAATCATGCTCCCTAAGGCCCTCCCATTATCCAACTGCAAGTTATTCCTCATCTAGTACTGATCCCAACCAAACTTCAATTGATCTAATCATTTGAAGACCAAGCTATGTTCAAAACTAGTATTTTCTAACTCATTGGAAATAAACTCCAAAAAAACCAACTAATCTAAGATGTTTTTATTGAACAAACCATTAATGATAATTCAACCTATGATAAATTGCCTATTGATCCTATACTAGTTTTTGAGGAGTCTCACTCTAATGAGCCAATCTATGTTGAGTCACTTCTTAATGATTATAAATACCTTTGGGAAAATTATTACCTCGATCATGTGCCTATTTTTTGA
The DNA here is from genome assembly GCA_037957365.1 of Torreya grandis. Classification (NCBI taxonomy): domain Eukaryota; kingdom Viridiplantae; phylum Streptophyta; class Pinopsida; order Cupressales; family Taxaceae; genus Torreya; species Torreya grandis. The sequence goes on from JARHVA010001921.1 coordinate 83,143, forward strand.
GAGCCTCTTATTGACAAGCCAATCTCTAAGGAGTTGTCTCTTGACCTATTTCCCATCCTAGAGGAGTCTCACTTTGACAAACTAGTTTTTGTGGAGCCCATTATGCCATCATAGGTTGTTACTTATCTAAAACCAAATATTCAACAAGACATCATTATAACAAAGTACCCATTAGATGAAGAATTAGAGTCAGAGTTAGGTTCTATTCTTGAACCAACATCAGATTTAGTATCAAAATTAGAATCAACATTAGTCTCAACATCAGATTTAAAGTCCTTTGAGTTAGAATCAGATTCAAAAGAAGAATATATTCATGGCTGTTATAACATTGGTTATGCATGCTTCATAAATCAATTTGAATATATTTGTGATCCTTCTATAGTTTTTGAAGATGAGTACTTTAGCTTCAACACAAATTCTCCTAGTATCTTCTATGAGGATTGTGCAACCTCTCCCCATTCCATTATTATTCCATAGGCCACTACCATCAACCAAAATAGCCATATTATTGACATTCCATCTCCTAAAAGTGTCGATTAGGACTGATAGAATCAAACTTTATTAAACTACATCCATGGTGACAGTAGTTGAAGAAGAGCAAGGAGGCCAAAACAACATTCATGTAGCATAAGAACACTCTCCGAGTGGGACCTTTTTAAAGGTGTTAGGGGACAATCAAAGTCAAAACTCAACATATTTTTGTGAGACTTTTTCAAAATCATTAGAATAAAATCAAATTCAAAAGTCAATGTTCACTAGTGAAACCTTCTCGAAGGTGCTATGAGATAATCAAGACAACTTCATTGGTAAAAACCTCATTAAGGCACCAATAGCTAAGTAAAAAAGTTTTTCACTACTTGGTGAACATAAAATAAAAGATTAAATCAAAATATATTCCTATCTATAACCTTATCAGATGGTAGCTACTCTCAAGATCAAAATTATGTCAAATTTGATATTAGCAACATTATATGTGACTGAAGGTCCTAATCTTCATTTTTTTCCCCACCATTCCACATTCCATTATCATCTACCATTCCATTTCACAATCAAGCCTACCATCCATTATTTTTCATTATTTACCATCCATGGCCATACTTTCCTTTGTAGAGGATACAAAGATACCTTGTCTTGATGCTTGAAGGAATCAAAATCAACAACCAATGAAGATCACAAAAGCATTCTCAACAACCAAATCTGTAAGCCATCCTTGATAGAGCATCTATTTTGACAAAGTGTGTGCTAGCAATTAACATGATTGAGTATTCTATTTGTATCATTTTTTTATTAGGATGTGTATCTCCCCATCAATAGGTACAATAGAATTATATCCCATTTACCACACCCAGGCCAAAAACATGTATCATACCATTGCCATTATTACATATCCATTTGCCATTGTTAGAGTACCCAACTATTGACCCCATCACTTAGGGGCAATCCTCTTACCATTTTATCCAATATATCAAAAATGATCATTATCCTCAGTAAGAACATGCCATCATATCATTCCATTCTTATTAGATCAAAGCTTTGTTTTTCTCATCCTACCTAATCCTATTTTGATCTTAGCTACTACCTGCACTTTTTGTATGGAGATTCTGATCAATTTTCAATAATCAATCCAATCCATATTACAATGATAGTCTATAGAAGTAGTGTGATAGTTGATCTGGTAAGATATCTTTCATCCTATCAAGTTTGTTTATGTGAACCTACTTGTAAATGCCTATGGGAAAATCAATGTCTCACTAGTCTTGCTACTAATTATAACCGCCTATGGGAAAATTAGTATCATTGACCTATGTTATTGTATCCTAGTTATAACCACCTATGGAAAAACTAAGGGAAACACTTGTTTATCATGCATTGTCACATCACCTTGACTCACTATTTTTATTTGACTGGCCATTTACTAGGTTTGAGAACTTATTGGGACCTAGTTGGTTTTTCCCCACCTTTTGTGTGGGTATAATTACTATGACTTGAGGTCATTTTAGGACTATGTGGGTCATGCTCAATTCATGTTGAGGTCACCTTAGTCCCCCTTTCCATACACTTTCACCATTTTGTGAGCAACCTAAGCCAAATGCTCTCACTATTTTGTGAGTAGGTATCTTTTCATTCTCTAACAAGTTAAGATACCCTCAAAATTCCAAAAACATTCATAACATTTCAAAAATCCAAAAATAATTTTCTTGTCTAAGCCTAGTCAATTATCCTTGATCCACCTTACTATGGCATTGTCATTTTTAGGATGCTTTCTTTTGCTTTTATTTTTAGGCTTTCTATTTGTTTGTTTATTTGTTTTTTGTTTGTTTATTTGTTTGTTCACTTGCCTGTTTGTTTACTTTCAGCACTATTGCCTCAACTCATTCAATATGTGTTCATTAGGTGATTCCTTGCACACATTATTCTTTAGTCTATCTATACTCATATGTCAACATTGCCATCATGTTTTTTATCATTGGTGCATTATTTACAACTATTTATTGGATATTGGGAGTCAACCCTTATGCATATTTTAGCTAAGTCTTTATGATTTTCTATCATGACTCCTACCATCACATGCTATAACAAATCTCAACTTCAAGAAGTCTATTCATAAATGGTGACATATCTTCGGCAACAAATTTTTGATTCACTCCTAATCACATCCCAAACAAAGTAATTAACCACAAAAGAATTTCAACCTTTATTAGTTTAGATGAACATCTCCCTACTAGTAGGTTATTCCAATTCATGATTACCCTCTATGTTAAGTTATCATCATCCTCAACCAAGTTTATCATGTTTTCCATAAATGGGGTCCAATGATTATAACCACTTATGGGTAAATCATTGCACACCATCCCACCTACATTTCTCAATGATTATAACCACCTTTGGGAAAATTATTGTGCTATCACCACTTTAGTTTTTATACCTATATAGGGTCATGTTATTATCTTGTTTGTCTATCTTAACAAGGGCAACTCCATCTTCTCAATGATTATAATTTCCTTTGGGCAAATCATTGTTTTATCATATCGCATTGCCACTATCAGGGTATAATGCTAATAACCTCCTTCGGGCAAACCATTGTGCACCATCCCACTTGCATTCTTAATTATTTTGAATACTTTTTCATTATCATTATGTTTTCACCCCATCATCTTTCCTTTCTTTAGTCCCCTCATTTCACTTCTTTCTTTTTGAGGGACCATTTGCCGACCCACTTGTGTCAATCATTCGCTTGAGGGGGCATCATATAGTTAGTATATCATAATTATAATTGTAGGCATGCAGGACCTTTTCATTCTTTGAGAAGATGTTACTATGCTTATAGCTTGTAATGCATTCCCAAACAAGGGCAAACTATAGACACCTAAAACTAGCCACTGATAACCTCCATTCAGACTTTTGGCTAGTTTACATTTAAAATGCGTAATGTGGCTTAAAAATACTATAACATAATAGATAATGTGAAACTAACATATTCGAATGCTAATTTTGGCCAAGGTATCCCTAAATGGGGTAATTAAATTTATGGGCCAACTAACTTTGATTATTTCATTTCGAGTCAAAATACTAAATTTGTAACTACATGCTCTGGACTACTCTTTCTTATCAAATATTTTTCACAAGATTTGTGAATTTGTTATTTTTTATTGGTAAAATTCTAAATGGGAATACACATAAAATGTATTTGATGTGGACTTATAATTCAAATCTATTCAAATTTAGGACCAATAACAAGCATTATGATCAATTTGGGTAATTTATGCATAATGTGCTTAATCATGCTTAAGAGCTAGTTAACCCAAATCAAGGCCTAATCAAAAATTCCATGGAAACTTGTTGAATAATTATTTTTGGAAATGAATATGTAATATATACATCATCAAGTGATCTTATTTCTTGGAAAGACATACCTAGGCCATAAATGCCATAAATATCAAGATTCATGCCCTCCATGCCTCTTATTTGCCCCTTATTCCAATGCCATGATGAGGATAATTACAAACTTAATTCCAAAAATTGAATTAATCCTCAATCACACATCTCAATCTTGAGATGGATGGTTGAGGTTTATTCTGGTCAAATCCAAAAATATATAAATAGGAGGCCTCACAACATCATTTCTAAGCTTACTTTGTGCAAGTTATAATGCAAGATTGGTTCCAAAAGCCTCAAGAAACTAGTGTTACCATGCCAAATTGATACCAAGGCAAGCCAAGCCATAAGCCAAAGATTCAAAGAGGATATGAAGGTAGCCACACTCCATTGAAGAAGACCTCTTGAAGCACAAGCTAAGTAAGCCACCATTACAAAGGTATTTGGAGCATCTAAGGAAGGTGAAAGTAATTTTTGTGTTTTTATTCCTTGATTTTTAGTTGTGCTTATTATTTGATTTTTTCAACTAAGATATCCTTAGTGTCTATGCCTAGATATTTTATGCTATTAGTTTATTTATTTCATCACATTTTCATTTTGGAACTAACATAATACTAACCATCCTCTCTTGAGTCAAATTCCTAGATCACATATCATCATTCCCTTGAGGGGGCATCATATAATTAGTATATCAACATTGTAGTTTTAGGAATGCAAGACCTTTTAATTATTTTAGAATATATTATTTTGCTTATAGCTTGCAATGCCTTCCCAAATAGGGGAAAACTGTAGACACCTAAAACTAGCCACTCATAACCTCCAATCAGGGTTTTGGCTAGTTTCCATCTAAAATGCACAATTATGATTTAAAATACTAAAACATGTTAAATAATTTGAAAATGACATATTCAAATGATGATTTTAGCTAGGGTATCCCTAAATGGGGCAATGTTATTTATGGGCTAGTTAAATTTGATCAGTTCATTTTGATTCAAATTGCCAAATTTGCACTTGTGTGCTCTGGACTGCTCTTTCCTATCAAATATTTTGCACAAGACTTGTGCCTTTATTATTTTTTGTTGAAAACATTATAAATGGTAATATGCATCCAAATCATCTGACGTGGACTTCCAATTTAAATCTAGTCAACTTTAGGACCAATAATAAGGCATTTTGATCAATTTGGGTAATTTGTGCACATGTGCTTAATCATGCTTAAGAGCTAGTTAACCCAAATCAAGGGCTAATTAAAAATTCCATGAAAACTTATTGAATACTTATTTTTGGAAATGAATATGGAATATCTACATCATCAAGTAACCTCATTTCTTGGGAAGATATCCCTAGTCCATAAATGCCACAAATATTAGGATTCATGCCCTCCATGCCTCATCAATGCCTTCCATGATTCCCTCTATGCCTCTTAATTGCAACTTCTTCCAATGCCATGATGAGGATAATTAAAAAATTAATTCCAAAAATTGAATTAATACTTAACCACACATCTCAATCTTGAAATGGACAATTGAGGTTGATTCTGATCAAATATAAAAATCTATAAATAGGAGGCCTCACAACATCATTTCTAAGCTTAATTTGTGCAAAGTTATAATTCAAGATTGGTTTTAAAATCCTCAAGAAACTAGTATTACCATGCCAAATTGATTCCAAGCCATAAGCCAAAGGTGCTAAGAGGATATGAAGGTAGCCACACTCCATTGAAGAAGACCTCTTGAAGCACAAGATGAGTAAGCCACCATTACAAAGTCATTTGAAGCATCCAAAGAAGGTGAAAGGAATTCTTGTGTTTTCATTCCTTACTTATTAGTTGTGCTTATCATTTTATTTTGTTAACTAAGCTCTCCCTAGTGTTTAGGCCTAGAGATTTTATGCTATTAGTGTGTTTATTTCATCTTGTTTTTATTTTGGAATGAACACAATACTAACTATCCTCTCTTGAGTCAAATTCCTTGATCACACAAAGTTCATCAAAACTTGGAGTCATATCATCCACTTTGGTGCAGTTATACTACCCAATTGAGTCTCAACCTTTGCCAGATTTTGTTTAAGTCCTTCATTTATAATTTAAATTCTAAATTTCACCTTCATAACTCCATAGGGTTGATGTGTTAAGTGGGTTCACCATTTTCACTAAACTTGAGGGAAATTAGGTTCAATTTATAATTTGGGTTGAAGGTCGTTTAAGACTCATGATCATTATCACCACTTGATAAACTTAAGTTATTTTGTGTTAAACACTTGCACTTTGAGTCTATGCACCACAACATTTTGAGTCAAGAAAGGTAGTGCTATGCTATCAAATTTGTGAGAAATTATCTTTGCCTTAGAGATTTTTTGAAACAAGTATTTTGTCACATCTTTTGGGTAGTCTAGCACTATTATGTTGTCCAAAACATTTTAGATATTGTTTCATAGGCCCTCTTGCATAGAGTTCAAATTTGTTCCTACATTTGTGAACATTTGTCTAGCACAATTATATTGTTACTTTTTTCTAGCTTATTGATCAAAAGAACTAAGTTTTATACCCTTATTTGTGAGAAAACATACTATCTCTAAAGTGCCTTTTATTTCATACCTTAAACCTATTTGATTGAGTCCATGTCCAAGAATAAAATGCCTAGTGTTTGTTATAAGTGTTTCAAATCTATTAGTCTAAAACTTTCATCTATTTCAAAGTCTAGCTTTTGACACTGTTTGGCTAAGAGTCCTAGCACATGCCTTTTGAGCCTAGCTTTTGATGCCACATTTTGGCCAAAAGACCTAGAAAATTTTAATTTCCTAGATTAGAATGATTTGAAACACTTTGACCTTAGTGTTTAGCATTTTAATTTTTAGGTCATTTACTTAATATCTATGTGTAAAATGTGTAGCATTAGACACTTAATGTTAGCTTGAGTTATCACCAATATTTGTATAAATATTTTGATCCATGATTTTCTTTTGCATTGTTTGGCATGAAATTCATACTGCAATTGATTCCCCTAGATCATTCAAAAAATTGTTAGATCTTAGACAAATCCCCACTTGCCATGGAAGTATTTTTGATGCAAGGGTACCTCAAGGTCCATGTCACATTATTGTCATTTGAGAGAAGGGGGGTGTAAAAACCCTACTATATAATACACATTTAATTTTGGATGAACACTTAAAATCCTCTTAAATGATGTATATTGATGGATTCCAAAAATACCAAGCAACCTTTTCAGTTTAGGATCAAAGAATGATTAATTAGTTTGTCTTGTCCTAGTTCAAAATCTTGTTTGGAGTCAAACCTTGGTGTAAAAAAATAATCCAAACCAAATTCATTGTCCAAATTTTCCTTTAAACAAAGAGGCGTTATGCTGCCCATGTGAGATCATCAATTTGCCTTGTTCAAAAGTTCATCAAAAGCTTGAGAGTCATATCATCCACTTTGGCATAGTTATGCTACCCAATTTAGTCTAGACCTTTACTTATAATCTAAATTCAAAATTTCACCTTTATAAGTTCATAGGGTTGATGTGTTAAGTGGGTTTACCATTTACATTAAACTCAAGGGAACTTAGGTTCAATTTCTAATTTGGGTTGAAGGTCATTTAAGACTCATAATCATTATCATCATTTAATAGAATTAAGCCATTTTTTGCTAAACACTTGTACTTTTAAGTATATGCATCACAACATTTTGAATCAAGAAAAGTAGTGTTACGCTATCAAAATTTTAGGAAAACATCTTTACCTTAGATATTTTTTGAATCAAACTTTTTTTATCACACCTTTTGGGTAGTATAGCATCGTTACACTGCCCAAAACATTTTGAATATTATTTCGTAGACCCTCTTGCATAGAGTTACAAATTTTCTCTTACATTTTCAAACTAATTCAATTGTACTTTTGTGATCTTTTTATATAAAATGGTTATATTGTTCACTTTTGTCTAGATTGTTTGTCAAAAGGACCCAGTTTTATACCATTTTTAATGAGAAAATAAACTATTACTTAATTTCCCTTTGTTTCATACCTTATACCTAGTTGATCAAGTTCATGTCCAAAAATCAAATGCTTAGTGTTTGTTATAAGTGTTTCAAATCTATTAGATTAAAACTTTCATCTATTTTCAAATTCTATCTTTTGATGTTGTTTGGCCAAGAGTCTTAGCACATGCCTTGTTTGAGCCTAGATTTTGACACCGTGTTTGGCCAAAAGACCTAGCAACTCTTAAATTCCTAGATTAGACTGATTTAAAACACTTCAACCTTAGATTTTGTCATTTTGATTTTAGGTTCATTTACTTGCTTATCTTTGTGTGAATAGTGAAATGTTAGGTACTTCACGCTAGCTTGTTTCCTCACAAATCTTTACATAAAACCTTTTGATCCTTTTGACAAATCTAGACCAAGTTGGAACATCATCTATCTTAGACATTGTCCTTTTTAGAGTTTATAGAACTCTTTTACCTTTTATCACAAAGCATTGACTATGGATCCCAACATGTACTCCTACACTCATAGTTGACTCATGTATAATCTAGTAGGATTAGTAATGTGGTGTTGCAAGAAGAAATGGTACAAGACCCCTATGTGGATAATATTGCTTATGAGATGGATTTTTATCCCTCATATAATACTCAATTAGGGGTATAAAGTCAAGATATATTGGCTAGCTATTTATTTAACACACTACCTTATTTAGAATAGGACTAAGAACAAACCACACAATAGCTAGCTACAATACACACAGTAGATGAGCCAATTCTCCAATAGTCATATTCTACTAATATGGATTCCACATATGATCCATTTTTGTTTGAGTGACATTTGTTAGATAACAAAGATGATTTTTTGGTTAGAGCCATAGAGGTAGGGCCAAGTTTCATAAAAACTTCCCCCATGAAAATTTACCAAGTCAAGTAAGAGTGCCCCACAATATCATTTATGATCAACAAGATTCCTTTAGCAATCCTATGGTTGTAGTCCAAACAACGTATCAAGACCCTAATATATATAAACAAGGGAAAAACATCATCGAAGATCACTTTAACCAAATAAAGATAGAATATCAAACCTACCTAAAAATAGCACATGATTTTAATTAGATGAACATGGTAAGTAAGCCTCTTATTGGCCTAGTTCCTTCAACATGAGTGTTGATAGAGTTAACTAGATAAGAGAATCTAAATTTTGACCCATTCATACAAACTACTTTGATAGATAACTTGATGCATATGCCAGTTATTAAAGAAATGTCTTTAGCCTCTACATGGAATAGTGAGCCAAACATAGTGGATAATGTGCAAACAATGTCAAATCTTGATCAAAGTGGTACTAACACACAAAAACTAGCCAACAACATGTGTTTGTAGTTAATACTATGAATAGGTCATCATATTATGGAGTAGGAGTTTCTACACCCCAACCTCAATTAGTTGCTTCCTCAAGTATACAACCTATGGGATTAGGTAATCAAACAATGGCTAATGTCACACCTTAATGATAGAATGTGTTGAATCCTACTCCTCAATAAGTAACAAGTAATATTCTACAATAATAGGTATAATCTAATGTATCAACACAATAGAGGACAAATACATTTCCACCTCAATTAGGGGTAACTAATGTTCTACCTCACCAACTAACAATGAACATACCTCTTCAGTCATAAACTAATATGCCAATATAAAACTAAGCAATGACTAGCCAACAACATGCAAATATAGGTCAACAACAGATGCTAAATCTACAACCTTATTTCACTTTCTCATAGGGATTCATGAAATGAGGAGGTCCCCATGTTTCTCAAGTACCTACTAGACAACCGTTGGTTCAAAATGTGCCACAAATCTAGAGACAGGGTCTTGGTCCACAAGTTCCCACTCAACAACAAGGTTTGATTAGTCAATAGCATGTCCCTTTTCAACCACAATAGGCACAATATAGTTATATCCCTCCATCCCAACCAAAAAATCCTCCATGTCAAAACTTTATTTCCAACCCCAACTATAATATCACACAACCAAATATATAATTTCAAATACATCCTAATCCACATATGCGTATTCCTGGTCTATTCCCCAACCAAACCACTGTACCCCAATAGCTATCTCCATCCTACCTTGGTTAAAGTGTCCCACTTATGACCTCCCAGTCATCTACCCAAATTCTCCCTCAAACCAATATTCCTTCTAGTTTCTTGTCCCAAGAATTACAACAGATGAAGGATGTAATTGCTACCATTCAAGATAATAAACAAAATAAAAATTTCAAATTGGATGATGTATGTTCCTATCTATTCAACATGGAGTATTTGTAGATACCATTTCCTCAAGGATATGAACCACCAAAATTTGATAAATATAAAGGGAAAGGTGACCATAAGGCTCATTTGATTGAATTATTTGTCGCATGTTAAATAGTGGCATATAACAATATATACCTTTTTATATTATTTCCAAGGATCTTGGATGGACAAGCCTTGGAGTGGTTTTTAAAGTTTCCCAAAAATTTAGTAATGGATTTTGATGATCTTTTTGATAAGTTTGTGTAACACTTTTCCTATAATCTCAAGCATGAGATTTCATTAGTGGACTTAACACAAGCAAAGCAAAAAATTGATGAGTTTTGAAAGTTATTTATAGTGATGGAGAGCCCTTGTAAGCTATTTTACCCATAGTTTATTAGATAAATAATTAGTCGCTATGTTTACCAAAAATTTGCATAGTGAGATAGCTTATCATTTGGAACTACAATGTACACATACTTTCAAGGAAATCATTGATAAAGTTTTTTTGATCAAGTGGGTGCTCATAACTAAAGAAGTCATCAAGATTAATTCAAATAATCACAATGAAGGTACCAATTAGGGAAATGACCAATATCCCATTCAAGTGCCACAACTAGCACATGCCAATAACCAAGAAAGACTGAAGTAATTCAACCATAATAGGAATGTTATGGGAAATGGAGTAACCAAATCCTATCATGTCTAAATGGTTTAAACATTATTTTCACCACCTTTTTAGCTTACTCCTACTCAACCAATGCCACAAACACAATAACCAAAACCTATACAACAAATATAGCAACATTCACCATTACAAACCCCTCTTCCTAAGAGAATCATGCCTACACATTATGTCTTTAGTGACCTAGGAGAAGCTATTGAATCTATATTTTTAAAGCTTATTGCTGCTAATTTTATTAGTTGGCCTATACCAAAGCATTATCTACAAGGCATTCCTTATCCTGACTGGTAGCATGAAAATGAATTTTGTGACTATCATCGAGTCAATGGGCATAATCTACAAAGATGTGTCCAAATTAAGAATTTAATTAAGAATATGTTGGATAATGGGGAAATAAAATTGGATAATGGTACTTCCACTTCTAATCAAACTCTTGGGATTTATCAAAATCCCTTTCCCTAACATAACAATCACCACTAGTAAAATAATCAACAATAATAATAACAGTAGCCAGGACAAAAACAAAATAAAAATCAAAGGCTGAACTAGTAAAATCAACAACATAACCCATAATGATAGAATAATAGACAAAAGCAAGGTCAAAATAGTAATAACCAATAAACCTACCTTTTAGTTTCACATGACTATAATAGGGTTTTAGGTCATATTGTAAGGGGTAGCGCTAATACTCTCTCCATTAATCCTAAACCAAACACTAATTAGCTAGACCATTGCTAAATAATAATATTGAACCAAATTATATGGATGATCCTTCTTTGACCTGGGAATGCATACAAGCAAACCAAAAAACTAAGAATTCTTCTTTTAGACCTTATATCAACAAATCATTCTTTCCATGTGACCACATGCAAGTACACTAGCAATCAAGACTTGTCCTATCTGGTCCCACACCATTTCCAACATCAGTTAGCAATAAGGGTCCAATATTTAATCTCAATTACATAATCACAACTCAAAGGTTGAAGATTAATATCCTAGTCCCACAACCATCTACCACATTGCCTATCATTCAACCAACCATTCAACCTTAGAATAAACAATTCACTACTAACCAAGACAAGAAGTTTGATATTATGGAACAATTACAAAAGACATCAATGAAAATTTTTATTTTAGATTTATCATGAACATCAATAATCCACATGAACATCTTGAATGAGTTTTTGACCCAATCCGCTATTGCTAGTGACATATCCCATGATAAGTTTCAAGCTTTGGTTGGACACCTAGTTCCATCCCAACAAGTCACATTCAACCAAAGCGATATGTGTTCCCTTGGCCCACTTCATAATAATCCATTATAAATAAAAGTTTATATAAAGTGGCATAAAGTGAAATGTGTCCTTATAGACAATGGATCAGGCCTCAACATAGTTTCTATAAAGCTCAACAAGCTTCTTGGATACATAATGGTAGATCTCCAACCAAAAATAATAACTATCAAAGCCTATGACAATCAGGAAAAAGAATCACAAGGCACCATTAGTTTACCAATTATCATTGGGACTTTGACCCATAATACATTTTTCCATGTGCTTGATCTTGAGTTATCATACAATATGATTCTATAAAGGCCTTGGTTACATGAGATTCATGCAGTCCTGTCAATGCTACACTAATGTATCAAGTTTTCCCACTCAGGGATGGAAGTGAATATTCCAAGAGATTTACACTCGTATGAACACTATAAGCATCTTGAGGCCAAATTTTAAATCTTTAATTATTAGTATGGCATGAGTCCAAGTTCCAAATAGGATAAAGGAAAGGCTATACTTATTAATCCTTTACCAGATAATTGCATAGATCCTAAAACCTTGGATTCCCTTTCCCACATGCTACATCCTGAAGCTTCCAATCATTTCACCATTTTAGATAAAGGACTAGGAGAGTATGTGACCCATGATACATTTCATATTTCTAATGTTCCTTATAATTAGAAAACCTTTGGGTGACCTAAAGTCACCCTACATATGCATTGGTAACAAAATAACAAAGATAGAGGGCTTGTCACATTTGTACCAACATCTAGCCTAAAACTTGACCCTCTTAAAGGGGATGAATCATGGTTATACAATGACAACCAAGATGATTTTTATAAAAATTCAAAGTATCCTATTCCCAATAGGATCATGGAGCATCAAAAATATGAAGGAATAGGCCTTAGACCAAATTAGAAAGGAACCATCGAGCCATATATCCCATTAGGGGACTCATATTCATTATGCCTAGGATAATTTGAAGAGCAGGTCCTAATAGAGGAACCTGACATAATTCAATAGTTTAAATCATTGCCTACTATCCTAGAAGATGGTTTAACCCTTTTAGTCAAAGATATAACATAAGTAAATATCAAGACTCCATCAGACCTAAAATGGATAAAATTAGGTGCATCCCTCACTAAGGAGGAATAGGACGTCTTTACAGCTCTATTGAGAGAATTTGTAAATATCTTTACATGGGCCTATTCTAAAAAGCCATGTTTAGATCCTTCCTTGGTTATGCACCACCTTGTAGTTAATCTTGATGCCAAATTGGTAAAAAAAATCTACATAAGATGCATCCTTGCATTTTTGTATTGTTAAAGAAAGAGTTGGAAAAACTCTTAAAAGCAGGATGTATTTGATCTATTGACTACTTAGAATATATCTCCAATGTGGTACTTATTAATATAAATCCTAAAGGGATCAAAATTTGTACTGATTTTTGAGACATCAACAAAGCTTATCCTAAAGATGATTTTCCCTTGCCTAATATTGACATGATCATCAACTCCATGGTAGGTTATGAAATGCTTTCACTCATAGATGGCTTTTTAGGATATAACTAGATCAGAGTAGCACCAAAATACCAACATAAAACAACATTCACCACTCCATGTGGAACATTTTGTTATTAGGTAATGCCATTTAGCCTTAAGAATGCTAGAGATACATATCAAAGGGCCATGACTTTCATATTCCATGATATGATGCATGATGTTGTTGAAGACTATGTTGATGACATATTAGGAAAATCCAAAACTAAGGCTAACCATCCAATAGTTCTACATAAGATATTTGAAAGATTATAGGAGTACAAAGTCAGACTCAATCCAAAGAAATGTGTTTTTACTATAACTTTAGGAAAATTACTTGGCTTCATTATGTCTCGTAGAGGTATTGAAGTCAATTTGGCTAAAGTCCATGCTATAATTGAGATGTGACCACCAACTAATTTAAAGCAACTCTATAGTTTATAGGGTAAGATCTAGTAAATTCAACATTTCATCTCTTAATTAGCAGACAAGTGCCATCCATTTACACACCTTTTGATAAAAGGAGTTGCATTTCATTGGGATGATCACTATCAAATAAATATTCAATAACTCAAAGACTATCTAGTTAATCTACTTGTTTTATTACCTCCTATGCTAGGAAAGCCATTTTTGTTATACCTATTAGCTACTCACCATGTTTTAGGGGCACTCTTGGCTTAACATGATGATAATGGAAAGGACAATGTTGTATACTACCTAATTCATACCTTGTTTACATATGAACATAACTATACATCTATTGAAAAAGCTTGTCTAGCCATGGTCTTCATAGCTCAGAAACTACACCATTACATGTTGAATAATAAGACCATGGTCATTTCAAAGGTAGATCCATTCAAGTATATACTTTATAAAATAGATTTTCAAGGTAGAATGGCTAAATGGATCATGTTTCTTAGTGAGTTTGACATAGAGTATGTAGTTTAAAAAGTAATCAAAGGACAAGTTCTTGTAGATCAACTTGTTGAAGAACTTCTCATAGACACAAAAACACTCACATTCTAATTTCCTAATGAATCCATCATGATCATCATTGAACCACCCCTTGAGGATTAGACCTAGAAGCTATATTTTGATGGTTCATTTATTGCACATGGATCAAGGCCAGGCCTATTGTTTATTACACCACAGGTGGATTTAATCCCTAAATAATTTAGAATCATCTTTCCTTATACAAACAACATGGCCAAATATTAATCACTTGTTTCAAGACTTCAACAAGTAGCACATTAGAGAATATATCTCATCTCCAAGTTTATGGTGATTCTTAGTTAATCATCAATCAAGTTACAAATTATTTTCAGACCAAAGATGACAAGTTGGTTCCATATAAAGCCATGATTGACACTCTTAAACTATAAATTGCCAACATTTAGTTTGAGAATATACCAAGGGATAGTAATAGAACCTTAAATGCCATAGCTATTATTGGCTCTCTGATTTAACAAATAGATAAAGCTAGAGAGTATCAATTCCTTGTCAAGAATTTGTCAACACCAACTCATGAACTATCAATCATTGCTATGATTTGTGATATTGTTAGTCCTAATTATATCTGGTACTTAGATATTTATAACTACCTTTATGAACAAGTTATGCAACCTAACCTATCTAAAAAATAAACCAAAGCCTTCATTCATCATTCCACTCATTATACTTTACTTGGATCCACCCGTTACCATCATAGTTTTGATGGAACTCTACTTCATTGTTTAACTTCTATAGAGTCTATGCTAGTGTTAAGAGAAGTTCATGAAGGAGTATGTGGTGCTCATTCCAATAGGGTATTCCTATCTAAAAATCTTTTGCATATTAGTTATTATTGGCCCATAATAGATGTAGATGCCACTACATATGTAAAAAAGTGTGATAAATGTCAATGGTATGATAATCTGATTCATGCCCCAACAAAAACTCTAAAAATGATTTTAACACCTTGGCCATTTTATACATGGAGACTTGACCTCATTGGGAAGATTAACCCCACTTCATCTAATGGCCATAAACATATCCTCACCACCACCAAGTATTTCACTAAGTGGGTTGAAGCTATACCCCTCACTTATCTGACTAGAAAACAAATTTCCAAATTCATCTTCAACCATCTCATTTGCTGCTACGGTATCGCTTTGACATTATATCTGATAATGGAGGATCATTCAAGAACAATGATGTAGATTAGATATGTACTAAATATAATATCATACAGCATTTTTCTATATCATATTATCATTAAGGTAATGTCCAAGCTGAGGCATCCGACAAAACCCTTGTCAATATTCTAAAAAATATTTTCAATGATGTCGATCATGATTGACACCTCTAAATATTCCTTTTACTTTGGGCATACCATACCAATCATCATACCCCCATAGGAGCCACTTCATACTCACTTTTTTATGGTACTGAAGCCATCCTTCTCATTAAGGTCAAATTGCCTTCACTACGCATCTCTTTCAAGTATGTCTTGGATGATCATGACTATCAAGTAGCTCACTTGTAAGAGCTATACCTACTTGATGAGAAATGCATGATTTTGCTCAACAATCTTTAAGCATATCAGAACTGAATCAAAGGCCACTATAATTAACATGTTAATTATAGAAAATTTGAACTTGGTGATCTTATTTAGAAAACCAAAAGAATACCATGGCTAAAAAGAAACATAAAGGAAAATTCAAACCAAACTTGATAAGGCTTTTCATCATTTTTGTATATTATGGATCAGGAGCATACAGGCTTGCCACACTAGATGGAGATGAACTTCTGGAGCTGATGAATATTAATCATCTCAATTGGTACTATGCTTGAGCACTAAGGTGTATTATCTAGAAGGACTATTTTATTTATTCCATTATATCACTATTTTTCTTTGTACAAATACCATACTTATCCATCCTCTTTATCGTATCCACTTTATTCTTCCATTTTATCAATCCAATGTGTTCTAAAGCCTAGGTTGTTTGACCTTGGTTATTACCATTCATTATGCATTTTTATCATGAAGGTATCTAATCAATTTCATTAGCTGGTTCAAGTACTTTAGACAAAGATCATATTTTGGGATAATGTGACAGAAGTTTTAACAGTTGCATCCTTCATTTTTTATTCTTTTCTTACCACCGATCTTGATACTAATTATAACTACTTGTGGGAAAATTAGTACCATTGATCTATGTCATTGTGTCTAAGTTATAACCACCTATGGGAAAACTAGGGGCAACATTAAGCCTTGATGTACCAACTTGTCACTTTCTATGTCATACTATGCCTTTTTACCAACTGTGCTTGTTTTATTTGAATTGACCACTACACTCATCAAATTCTTCTGCTATAAGGGTGGAACTATAGTGACTTGAGGTCCTACTCTAGGACTATGTAGGTAGTGTTTGATATTTTTTGAGGTCAGATTAATCACCCTAAGCCACATTCTCACTATTTTGTGAGCAACCTAAACCATGCTCTCACCATTTTATGAGCAACCTAAGCCACACTCTCATCATTTTGTAAGCTTGAACTATTTCATTTCTTGTCATTATTGATTGAGTTTAGACACTCCAAAACACTTCCAAAAATATTTTAAAAATTATAAGAAAAGAACAAAAACATTGACCACTTCTTTGCCTTAAGGATTCTAGGAAACCTCACTAAGTTACAAGCAAATCACTTGTCATTTAGTTTCTCCATCCTTTTTGGAATTTTTATCTCATACACTTGACCATTCTTATTCTTCTCTCACATCCATTCTATTTATTTTCATGAGTTATCACATTCTTCCCATTCCTTGAAAGAACTACATTTGGCCTGAATTTTTTTATTGGATATTACATCGATAAAACTATGTAGGCAACATCCATTTACCTAGTGAATATGTAGATAGCTCAAAAACCCCCTTATTTTTCTTCTATTCCCCCATTTTGTTCATTTTTTAAGTTGTCACCTATTTTCTAGAGGCAATATTCATAGGGTTTCTATTGAGTGTTTCTTATTTGTTTGTTTGTTTATCTATTTGTTTGCTTTTAGCACGATTACCTTGATTTATTTTATATGTGTTCATTAGATGAATCTTTATCCACACTTACACTTAAATCCATATCTATTCATATGTTTACATTTTCATCATGGTTTCTATCATGGGTGCATTATTTTCTATTGAGTATTGGATTACAGGAGTCAGTCCTCATGCATATTTTGGCCATGTTCTCATGACATTATACCATGATGCCTATCAACACATGATAAAACAAACCTCAGATTTAATAAGCCTATTAAACAATGGTATCATCAACATCTCTTCAATAATGACATCCCGATCCCATCTTAATCATATCCCAAATAAAGTAATTAAACATGAAAGAATTTTGACCTTTATTAGTTCAGATGAACATCTCCCTACTAGTAGGTTATTCCAATTCATCATTACCCTCTATGTTAATTTATCATCATCCTTATCCAAGTTTATCATGTTTTCCATAATCGGGGTCTGATGATTATAATTGCCTATGGGAAAATCATTGCACACCGTCCCACCTACATTTATCAATGATTATAACCACCTTTGGGCAAATCATTATGTTATCACCACTTTAATTTTTTTCTTATACAGAGACATGTTATTATCTTATTTGTCTATCCTAACTGGGGAAGCTCCATCTTCTCAATGATTATAACCACCTTTGGGTAAATCATTGTGTTATCATACCACATTGCCACTATTGGTGTAAAATACTTATAACTGCCTTTGAGAAAACCATTATACACTATCCCACTCGTATTCTCAATGATTTTGACTAATTTTTCAATATCATTATGTTTTCCCCCATCATCTTTCCTTTCTTTGATCCCCTCATTTCACTTATTTCTTTTTGAGGGACCGTTTGTCAACCTACTTGTGCTAACCATTCCCTCGAGGGGGCATCATATAGTTAGTTTATCTTCATTACAGTTGTAAGCATACATGACCTTTTTATTCTTTGAGAAGATGTTACTTTTATTATAGCTTGTAATGCCATCCCAAATAAGGGCAAATTGTAAACACCTAAATCTAGCCATTGATAACCTCTAATCAGGCTTTTGGCCAATTTCCACCCAAAATGCATAATTTGGCCTAAAAACACTAAAACATGATCAATGATGTGAAACTGACATATTTAAGTGCATATTTTGGCCAAGATATCACTAAATGGGGCAATTTAATTTATGGTCCAACTAACTTTGATCAGATCATTCTGAGTCAAAATGCTAATTTCACACCTAAGTGCTCTGGATTGATCTTTCATATCAAATCTCTTGCATAAGACATGTGCCTTTGTTATTTTTAATTAGTAACATCCTAAATGGGAATATGGTTACAATGCATCTAACATCACCTTCTAATATCAATCCATTCAAATTTTATACCAATAACAAGGCATTCTAATCAATTTTAGTAATTTGTGCATAAAGTGCTTAATCATGCTTAAGAGCTAATTAACCCAAATTAGAGCCTAACTAAGAATCCCATGGAAATTTTTTGAATACTTATTTTTATAATTGGATATTGAATAGCTACATCATTAGGTGACCTCATTTCTTGAGAATGCATCCCTAGGCTATAAATGCCATAAATATTAGGATTCATGCCCTCTGTGCCTCATCAATGCCTTCCATGATGACCTCCATGCCTCTTAATTACTCTTTCTTCTAATGTCATGATGAGGATAATTAAAAACTTAAGTTTAAAAAATGAATTAGTCCTCAACCACACATCTCAATCTTGAGATGGATGGTTTAGGTTGATTCTATACATTCTATAAAATCTATAAATAGAGAGGCCATAAACATCATTTCTAAGTCTTGATTATACAAATTTATATTTCTCAAATGTTTATAAAAGCTTCAATAAACTAGTGTTACCATGCCAAATTGATTCCAAGCCAAGCCAAGCCACAAGTCAAAGGTGCCAAGGAGAGATGGAGGTAGTCAAGCTTCCATTACCAAGGACTTCATGAGCATAAGCCAAGAAAACCACTACTACAAAGGCATTAGGAGCATCCAAATAAGGTGAAAGAATTATTGTGTTTTCATTCCTTAATTTTTAGTTATGTTTGTCATTTGATTTTATTAACTAAGCTCTCCCTTCTGTCTAGGCCTAGAGATGTTATGCTATTAGTGTGTTTATTTCATTTTGTTTTCATTTTGGAACTAACACCATACTAACCATCCTATCTTGAATCAAATTTATAGGTCAAACTAGTGACATATCCCCTGATAAATTTCAATCTTTGGTTGGAAACCTAGATCTAGCCCAACAAGTCACATTCAACCAAAGTGATATGTCTTCCCTTGGCCCAATCCATAATAATCCATTGTACATAAAAGTTTATATAAAGTGGCATAAAGTGAAAAATGTCCTTATAGACAATGGATCAAGCCTCAACATAGTGTCTCTAATGCTCATCAAGCTTATTGGGTACACAATGGTAGATCTCTAGCTAAAAATGATAATTCTCAAAGCCTATGATAATCAATAAAGAGAATCACAAGGCACCATTAGCTTACTAGTTATCATTGGGCCTTTAACCCATGATACACTTTGTCATGTGCTTGATATTGAGTTGTCATATAATATGATTTTAAGAAGGCCTTGGTTACATGAGATTCATGCAGTCCCATCAACACTGCACCAATGTATCAAGTTCTTCCACTCAGGGATGGAAGTGAATATTCTAGGAGATTTACACCCATATGAACACTAAAAACATCTTAAGGCCAAGTTTCAAAGCTATAATTACTAATATGGCATGAATCCAAGTTCCAATAAAGATAAAGGAAAGGCCATACTTATTGATACTACATAGTGTAATTGCATAGATCCTAATACCTTGGATTCCCTTTCCCACACATCACCTCCTGAAACTTCCAAACATTTCACCATTTTAGATAATGCTTTAGGGGAGTATGTGACCCCGGATACCTTCCATATTTTAAATCTTCCTCAAAATCCAAATACATTTGGATGACCTAAAAATACCCCACACATGCATTAGAAATAAAAGAAAAAAGATAAGGGAGTTGTTATGTTTGTACTAGCATCTAGCCTAGAACCAGACCCTCTTAAAGGGGATGAATCATGGTTGTATAATGTTAACCAAGATGATTTTTGTAAAAGTGCAAAGTATCCTATTCCAAATAGGATCATGGAGCATCAAGATTATGAAGGAAGAGGCCTCAGACCAAATCAACAAGGAACTATTGATCTAATTTCTATGACTAAGTATAAAAGACCTTATGGACTTAGATTTAAACTACCTGGGGGTGACCCCACATATCTCAATCAAGTTCTATCACTAGTGGTTAGTTATGATGATGCTGATAGTGAAGTAGAGTCTAATCATAGCCTCACCTTTGATGACTTATATAAGACTAACCTATTAGATAACAATGCCATATGTACCCTTACTCCAATCATTTGTCACAACCCATTGCCATTATATTATCCCCAACTGATAGATTGGGACTAACAAAAATCTAATTTTCTAGTTGATGAGTTTTAGAATGATGAGGCATTTTATGATTTTCTAGGCCTTAGAGACAACGTTTGATTGGGATATAATAAATTAGGATTCTCAATTATAGTGGATCCTAAAGCCTATTTTGGAGATCGAGTGAACACCCTTAGCCAAAAACAAATTAAAAAAATTGAGGTCCCCAAGTGAAACCTCTTTGAGACACTTTTTGACCAAGGAAAAAGTAAATATAAAGGCCAGTCTAGTGGTGAAAACCTATTTTAGGCACTATTAGATGGGGGTGTTCATTCATCTTCAAATTTAGACCAGGATCCCACCAATGATGAACTTGCATATGGATCTGAGTTTAATTCTAAATAATAATAAGTGTTTGATCATTTTTTCAAGAATTTCTAATTTTTTTTGTCACATGTCCAAATCTCCATTTGGGGGGTTGAGATTCATCATGCCTAGGAGAAGTTGAAGAACAAGTCCTAATAGAGGACTCTGATATTATCCACCAGTTCAAGTCTTTGCCTACTATCCTAGAAGATGGTTCAGCCTTTCTAGTCAAAGATACAACAGAGGTAAACATCGAGACTCCATTAGACCTAAAATGGATCAAATTGGGTGCATCCCTCACTGAGGAAGAACATGAAGTCTTTACAGGTCTATTGAGAGAATTTATAGATATATTTGCATAGACATATTTTGACATGCCAGGTTTGGACCTTGCCTTGGTTTTACATCACCTTATGGTCAATATTGATGCCAAACTAGTGTAAAAAAAGATACATAAGATGCATCATTGCATTTTTGTCTTGGTAAAGAAAAAATTGGAAAAAATCTTAGAAGTAGGATGTATCTGATCCATTGACTACTTAGAATGGATGTCTAATATTGTACTTGTTAGCAAAAATCCTAAAGGAATCAGAATCTATATTGATTTTTGAGACATCAACAAAGCTTACCCTAAAGATGAATTTTCATTACCTAATATTGACATGATTGTTGACTCCATAGCAGGCTATGAAATGCTTTCACTCATAGATGGCTTTTTAGGATACAACTAGATCAAAATAACATCAGAAGACCAACATAAAATAACATTCACCACTCCATGGATAACATTTTATTATCATGTAATTTTATTTGGTCTTAATAATTCTAAAGCTACATATCAAAGGGCCATGACCTTCATATTCTATGATATGATGCATGATATTGTTAAAGACTATGTCAACGGCATATTAGGAAAATCCAAGACTAGGGCCAACCATCCAACAGTGCTACATAGGATATTTGAAAGATTACAAGAGTAAAAAGTTACACTCAATCTAAATAAATTTGTGTTTGGATTAATCTCATCCAAACTACTTGTCTTCATCATGTCTCATAGAGGCATTAAAGTCAATATAAAAAAAGTTCATACTGTAACTGAGATGCCATCACTGACTAATTTGAAGTAACTCCATAGTTTTCAGGGTAAGATCTAGTCAATCCGATGCTTCATCTCTCAATTAGTAGATAAGTGACATCCATTTGCACATCTTCTAAATAAGAGAGTTTCATTTCACTAGGATGACCACTACCAAATAGCTTTTCAACAACTTAAGGACTATCTAGTTAATCCACCTATTTTGTTACCTCTTATGCTAGGAAGGTAATTCTTGGTGTATCTATCAACTATTTATAATTACTTGGGGGTACTATTGTCTCAACATGATAATAATGAAAAATAGCATGTATTATACTACTTAAGTCATACCTTGGTCACATATGAACACAACTATGCACCTATTAAAAAATCTTTTCTAGCCATGGTCTTCATAGCTCAAAAACTATGCCATTACATGTTGAACAATAAGATCATAGTCATTTAAAAAGTAAATACACTCAGGTATCTACTATTTAAAATATATTTACAAGGTATAATGGCCAAATGGATCATGCTTCTTAGTGAGTTTGAGATAGACTATGTCAATTAGAAGGCAATCAAGGGACATGTTCTTATAGATCAACTTGTTAAAGCACCCTTTGCAGACATAAAGCCACTCATATTTCATTTTTATGATGAATCCATAATGACCATCATTGACACACCTCTTGAGGAGTAACACTAAAATCTATATTTTGATGGTTCATTTACTGCACATGGATCAAGGGTAGTCCTCTTATTTTTTACACCACAAGGGGATCTAATCTCTAAATCATTTAGAATTATTTTTCTTTATATAAACAACATGGATGAGTATGAAACACTTGTCATAAGACTTCAATAGGTAGTACACTAGAACATATCGCATCTCTAAGTTTATGGTGATTCTCAATTAGTCATCAATCAGGTCACAAACCATTTCCAAAGTAAAGATGTTAAACTAGTTCCATATAAGGCTATGGTCAATACCCTAAAGTAGAAAATTACGAATATCCAATTTGAGCATATACCAAGGGATAGTAATATAATTTTAGATGTCATGGCTACTATTGTCTCTCTAATTTGATAAATAAATAAAGCTAGAGAGTATCAGTTCCTTATCAAGAATTTGGTCACACCAACTCATGAACCTTTAATAAAGGTAATAATTTGTGATAGTTTTGTTCCTAATTCTATCTAGTACTCATAACTTTACAACTACCTTCGTGACCAAATTCTACCACCTAACCTATCTCAAAAACAAACCAAAGCCTTTATTCATCATTCCACTCATTATACTCTACTTGGATCCACCCTTTACCATCATAGTTTTGATGGAATTTTTCTTCATTGTTTAAATATGATAGAGTCTACACTAGCGTTAAGACAAGTTCATGAAGGGGTACGTGGAGCTCATTCTATCAGGGTAATACTATCCAAAAATCCCTTCCGTATTGGTTATTATTGGCCCACAATGGATGCAGATGTAACTTCATATGTAAAGAAGTGTGACAAGTGTCAATGGCATGCTAATATAATTCATGTCCTAGCCCAAATTTTGAAACTAATTTTGACACCATGGCCATTTACTATGTGGGGACTTGACCTCATTAGGAAGATCAAACCCACTTCATCTGATGACCATAAATATATCCTTACCACCACTAAGTATTTCACTAAGTGGGTTGAAGCTATACCCCTCACTTACATGACTAGAAAGCAAATTTTTAAATTCATTTTCAACCATCTCATTTGTCGATATGGTATCCTCTCCACCATTATATCTGATAATAGAGGATCATTCAAGAATAAGGATGTTGACAAGCTATATATCGAATATAACATCACACAATATTTTTCTACAACATATTACCCTCAAGATAATGTCCAAGCTAAAGCATCGAATGAAACCATTGTCAATGATTTTGGTCATGATTGGCACCTTCAAATATTCCTTGATCTTTGGGCATATCATACCAACCACTATACCCCTATAGGAGCCAGTCCATATTCACTTGTTTATGGTACAAAAGCCATCTTTCTCATTGAGGTTGAGTTGCCTTCATTATGCATATCTTTCAAGAATATCCTAGATGATCATGACTATCGAGTAGCTCACCTACAAGAGATATACCTACTTGATAAAAAATACACAACTACACTCAACAGTCTTCAATCATATCAAAACTGACTCAAAGTCCACTATAATTGGCATGTCAAGTATAGAACATTTGAACTTGATGATCTTGTTCTTAAAAATAAACATGGATGAAAAGAAACATAAAGGTAAATTCAAACCAAGCTAGATAGGGCCTTTCATCATTACTATAGATTATGGATTAGGAACATATAGGCTCACCACACCAGATGGAGATAAACTTCCTAAGATGATGAATATTATTCACCTTAAGAACTATTATGCTTGAGTGATAGGATGTATTGTCTATAAGGACCATTTCATGTTGTGTTATTTTATCCTTATTCTTCTTTGTATGAGTATCATTCTTATCATTCCTTTTAGCCCATTCTATTTGCTTTACCATCTCGTTCTATCAACCAAACATGTTATAAATCCTATCCACCCAACTCATTTGACTTTGGTTTTTTCCATTCATTGCACATTTTTAGCACTAAGGAATTTGATCAGTTTCATCACTTAGTTCAAGTACTTTCAATAGAGATTATATTTTGGAGTAGTATGATAGAAGTTTTAGTAGTCTCATCCTTCATTTGTTATTCTATTATTATCACCGGTCTTGCTACTAATTATAACCACCTTTGGGAAAATTAGTACCATTTATCTATGCAATTGTGTCCTAGTTAAAACCACCTATGGGCAAAATAGGGGCAACATTTGTTTATTGAGCCTTGACATACCAACTTGCCACTTCTTATGCCATACTATGCCTTTTTACCAACTATGCCTATTTTGTCTAAATTGACTGCTACACTAGTCAAATTCCTTCACTATAAGGCAAAACTATAGTGACTTGAGGTTTTACTCTAGGACTATGTAAGTAGTGCTCGATACTTGTTGAGATCATCTCAGTCACCCTTTCCACCATGCTCTTGCCATTTTACAAGTAACCTAAGTTTGAATTCTCTCACCATTTTGTGAGCTTGAACCATTTAGTGTCTTATCATTCTTGATCAAGTTGAGATACTTCAAAAATTCTAAAAAAATTTGTAAAATAATTAGAAAAAACCAAAAACATTGACCATTTCTTTGCCTTAAGGATTTTGGGAACATTTACTAAGTTACAAGTAAACCACTTGTCACTTAGTTTCCCCATCCTTTTTGGCATTTTCTCTCATGCACTTGACATTTTTCAAGACCATTTATATTATTTTATCACATCCATTCTCTTTGTTTTTATCAGTTATTACATTATTCCCATTTCCTGGGAGAACTACATTTGGCCTAAAGTTTTTTATTGGATATTAAATCTATAGAACTATGTAGGCAATGTCCACTTGCCTAGTGCATATGGAGATATCTCGGTGACCCCCTTCCTTTTCTTCTATTCCCCTATTTTGTTCATTTGTTAAGTTGTCACCTATATTTTAGGGGTAATGTTCATATGGTTTTTATTATATTATTTATATTGTTTATTTATTTCTACTTATTTGATTTGTTTCTTTGCCTATTTGTTTACTTTCATCACTATTTCCTTTATTTGGTTTATGTGTGTTCATTAGGTATTTCCTTTCCCACACTTATACTTGAATCCATCCATATTCATATGTTTACATTATCATCATGGTTTCTATCATTGGTGTATCATTTTATATTGAGTATTAGATTGTGAGATTTAGTCCTTATGCATATTTTGTCCAAGTCCTCATGATTATACCATGATTCCTACTAACATGTGCTACAACAAACCTCAGCTTCAAGAAGACTATTTAGTAATGGTAGCATCAACATATCTTTGACACTGACATCCTGATTCAATTCTAATCATATCCCAAATAGACTAATTAACCACAAAATAATTTCATCCTTTATTACTTAATATGAGCATCTCCATACTAATAGGTTATTTCAATTCATCATTGCCATCTATGTAAAGTTATCATCATCCTCGACCAAGTTTGTCATGTTTTCCATAATCAAGGTCCAATGATTATAACTGTCTATGGGAAAATCATTACACATCATCTCACCTGTATTTCTCAATGATTATAATCACCTTTGAGAAAATCATTATGGTGTCACCAATTTACATTTTCCACCCATACAGGGGCACAATATTATCTTGTTTATCTATCTTAACTGGGGTAGCTCCATCTTCTTAATGATTATAATTACCTTTGGGCAAATCATTGTGTTTTCATGCTATGTTGCCACTATCAAGGTACAATGCTTATAACCACTTTTGGGAAAATCATTGCACACCATCCCACTTGCATTCTCAGTGATTTTGACTACTTTTTCAATATCATTATGTTCTCCTCCCATCATCTTTCCTTTCTTTGGTCCCCTTATTTCACTTCTTTCTTTTTGAGGGACCATTTGTCGACCTACTTGTGCCAACCATTCCTTGAAAGGAATATCTTACAATTAGTTTATCATCATTATAGTTGTAAGAATGCAAGACCTTTTCATTATTTGAGAAGATGTTACCATACTTATAGCTTGAAATGCCTTCCCAAATAGGGGTAAACTATAGACACCTAAATTTGGCCACCAATAACCTCTAATCAATATTTTGACCAGTTTACACCGAAGTGCATAATTTGGCCTAAAAATAATATAACACACTAAATGATGTAAAACTAACATAGTCAAGTGCTAATTTTGGCTAGAGTTAAATGGGGTAATGCAATTTATGGGCCAGCTAACTTTGATCAGATCATTTCAAATCAAAATGCCAATTTTGCACTTGGGTATTCTAGATTGTTCTTTCCTATCAAATATATTGCACAAGACATGTGCCTTTATTATTTTATATTGGTAACATCCTAAATGGGATAATGGATCCAATTCATCTAACATTGACTTCCAATTCTAATCTAATCAAAATTTGGATGAATAACAAGGCATTCTGATTAATTTGAGTAATTTGTTCACAAAGTTCTTAATCATGCTTAAGATATACTTAAACTAAGCTAGATCCTAATTAATAATTCCATGGAAACTTGTTGAATACTTATTTTTGGAAATTAATATTGAATATATGCATCATCAGGTGACCTCATTTCTTGGAAAAGACATCCCTAGACCATAAATGCCACAAATATCAAGATTCATGCCACCCATGCCTCATCAAAGCCCTCTATGACTCTTAATTGATCCTCTATCCCAACTATTGATGAACCTATTTATAAATTTTAATTGCATAATTGGATTAATTCTTAGTCACACATCTCAATCCTAAGATGGATGGTTCAGGTTGATTCTACCCATTTACAAAAATCTATAAATATGAGACCTTGCCACATGAATTTTAAGCTTGGATAATGAAAATTTATAATGCACAAATGATTCCAAAAGCCATTGAAATTAGTGTTATAATGCCAAAATATTGAGAGATGCTTCACATAAGCCAAGCCAAAGCCAAACATGATGCTAAGAAGAGATGGAGGATAGTCAAGCTCCATTGCAATAAACCTTTTGAAGCATAAATTGAGCATGATAATTGAAGAACACTCTTGGAGAATCAAAGAAGGTAAGGAATGTGTGTTTCTTTCATTTTAGTTGTGCTTTGTTCATTTGTTTTTCTTCACCAACCTCCCCCTCTGGGATAGGCTTAAGGTGTTAGCATTTAGTGTGTTTTGTTTGATTTTGATTTTATTCACTAACACAATACTAATCTCCCCTTATTGAAATCCTATGTTCATAGTTTTCATAGTCTCTCATTCCATTCTCTCATGTTTCTAGGTGAATTACATTGTGCTGAAGTTCATGTTAGAACATATGTCCATGGAACTATGTAGGAAGTGTCCACTTCTCCAACACATCTAGAGTCATCTCGGCCATTTTCATGCTTATTTTCATCCCTTTCATCACTTTGTGCATTCTTGTATGCATGGTGTTTTTTGGCTCTAACAACCATTCCACCATCGCATTTAGGGTTTCACCTACTCACTTTAATCTATGTTTTAGGTTATATCTTTGAACTAATTGCTTACCAATTTACCCATGATGGGCCACCACATTTTAAAAAGGTAACAAATCTAAATTAACCCTATAGGGTCAAGCCATTATTTATTATTTATCAATGCTCAAAATTAGCCCTGTTTGGACATAACTATTATATCATGATCAAATCTGCTCTACTGGGGCACTTCTAATTATCATCTTTTTTGAGACCACATTCTAATTTTCATATAATTCCAAGATATCCACATTACTACCCATGATTGCATTATTTTAGTGTGCAACTTGTTTCAAGATCGATCAATGTCATATGCACATAACTTGCACTCTCAAATTAGGTGCACTCAAAGTGTGTCACTTATATGTTTGGATTAAATGCTTCCTATTCCCCCTATATTTGGGGCCAATTATACCTATAATAATATTTTAATCATTGATGGTAACCATGCATGCAATCATTAACTCATTTGTATGTGATCTATTCCATGGGTTAATATCTCATTTTTCCCTCTCTTTTTGGGAGTCCATTCTTCTCATTCATCCTACTTTATCCACTTGAGAAAGAATCATGGGTCATTTCCAATTTATTATTGACAAATATATTCTTTGAAAAGATGTTTCTTCACCTAAATATCTCACTACACCTTCTCAAATAGGGTAAAAATGTAGACGTCCAATTCTTAACACTATTTGTGTTGAAATTATCAATCTTACTCGAATTCTACTCAAATGCCCAATTTAGGTCAAAATCACTAAAAATGTGCTAAATGGTTTAAAATTGTCCTATACAAGTTATGATTAAGCCAATGTATCCATAAATGGGGAAATCCATTTTATGTGATTCCTAACTTTGATCAATTCATTTTGAGTCAAAATGATGATTTCACCTTTTTGTGCTCTAGATCACTCTTTTCTTCTTATTCATTAATACACATCACGCACCTTTGTTATTTTATGTTGGTAACATCATAAATGGGAATATGGTTCCAACACATCTAACATCACCTTCCAATTATTCCCAAGTCAATTTATGACCCAATAAAATGACTTTTTGACCATTTTGATTAATTGAGGGCCAATTTCCAAATAATCAAAATAATGTTGACTAATCTTGTTTAAAGCTAATTAATTCAAATTAATAGCTTACATGGATTTTCCATGGAAGTTACTTATTATTTCCCTATTGAAAATTTATTCTTAATATCTACATCACCTAATGACATCATTTATGGGGTGGTATCCATAAGCCATAAATACATACAATATCAAGATTATGGGTCACCCATGCCTAATTAATGCTTTTTACTCCAAATTGACATGACGATATTTATATATTTAATTATAAATATTAAATTAATCTATGGCCACACATCTCAATATTGAGATGGATAGTCATGGTTGATCTTAGCTCATTCTTAAAATCTACAAATAGAAGGCCTTTTATCATCATTTTCAAGCTAAATTATTTTAGAGTTATAATGTAGAATTGTCTCCACATCCTTTTGTGTTGATCATTTGTGTTATTTGTAAGCTTTATTTGATAGTATAGATTATAGATATATTATATTGAGCCTAGGTTGTGCATAGTGTTTCTGAGGTAATGGAAGAGCAAAATAATGATTATTGACAAAGATAAGAGCACTAGATGAAGGGGAGAACATGCTTGGAGCCACTCTTGGGTGGTGGAATCAATTTGGGAATATAATAGGTATTGATTTATTTAAATTTGTTCTTTACTATCATTAGAAAAGCCTGCATGAATAGGTTGGCTTAGGTTGTCAATTATTATCCATTATTTTGTTAGTTTTCATGACTAATGTTTGAATTGATCCTCTTTGTAATCCATCCTACATCAAGAAGTAGCTCTACTTTATTAGCTAAGTATAATAAGCTATTGGTAGTCAAAATTTAGGTTTCATGTTGGGACTAAACTAATAAATCTCATGAATCAAAGGCTCCATACATAAACCCTGAAAAAAATGTCTGAAGACCAAATCATTCAAAACAATGTCCAAACAAAAATTCTAGACAAAAGCTCTAAACAAGAAATGTAGAACAAAATATTCAAAAACCAAATCCCTCGATAAAAATTTATAAACAAAATGTCCAAATAAAATATCTCAAAAATAAAATCTAATGAATACTTTCTTGAACAAATATTTTTGAACAAAAAAATATGATGAAGAAATCATTTGAACTTAACTACTAAACAAAATGTCTGACAACCAAATTCTGAACTTAAAAATTTTTGAACAAAAGTTTCAAAACCTACATAAGTACAAAAACTCCTGAAAGGCATTAATAAATTAGATCAAAATGTAAAACACCATTTTTATACTTATAAATGTTGAGATTAAGGAGAAATCCACAAAAATTCTTAAAAATGAAGAAAACTTAAAAAACATGGGCCAAATCAAAATAAAAGTGGGTCCCCATATGTTTTAAAAGATAGGGGAAAGTTGGGTACAACATATATATTCAAACAAGATGAATGGAAACTTGAGCACCTAGGAATAGTTGAGGACACTTGCCTACTTAGATATTGTTGCATTGGTTTAGGAGTTAAGGCCTTAGGGTTTATGAATAATTGTTAAGAACCTAAACCACTTTAAACCCTCCTAAAACACTAGTAATGACTAGTTGCGAGAGATCAGCCTATAAAGTGCATGAAATGACTTGGATTAATCCTAAAATCTATTGTAAATCATTCTTGAATCCAAGTAGGTACTCAACATGTACTTTTCTTGTACCTACAACTATACATAGTGCATTTAATGCCATGTTTTATAGCATTTAAGGTGTTTTATAGAGTTTTGAGAAATAAAACACTTGAAAACTATTAGTGAGGGTGATTTATGATGTATTATACCTATTAAATTCAAAAAATATGTAAAATACACCTTGGAAATGCTAAAAAAAATTGGTTTTTAGGGGTAGTTTGAAATAGTCTTAAGAGAGGGCTAGTTTCTTGGACCATTTCATGGTTCTCATACTTACACAGGGTCTTAGGACCTCAAATTTGGTATGGAGGTTGATTGTATGTTGGAGAAATGTAATCACACACTTTTTTGTGGTTTCACATTTTTGGGAGAGGTTTGGAGTATAAACTCAGTCTTCTAAGCATGGAGGTCTAATAGAGGCTTAATTGGAGAAAGAGAACAACAGCAAAAGAACAATTTCATTTAGTTTTACATCATGAAACTTGGAATGGATCTATAAGGGAATACTATATACTAAAATATATTCCCATTTTTTTAAGAGTACATGTATATTTTTATACACAAGGAGGTTTACATGACTTTAGGGTTACAAGGAAGAGAGGCCGAATGAGAACATAAGGAGAAAAATGAAGTCTTGGGGGTTGTTTCTTGAAATCAAATGAATTTAATAAGGTATTATAAGGTATGATATTAAATTTCATGGATAAATACTTCCTTGATGAATCATAATTAAATTTTTGAGCCATTTGAGCAAGATTAGGCATAGTAAATGAAGAAGTTTCAAGATACCTAAGCATTTTGGTGATGATTTTTATTGAAATGCCAAAATAAGGGAGTTTAAAAGTGTATGTTAGGTTTCCAAGAAAAGTTCTAAAGTTATTTCATGGATAAATAATGATCAATAAACCCATTTATAACTCTTTTCATGCAAGAAAGGGAAGTTTTGAAGAGCAAGTGTAAGGTGTCAAGCCAAGTTTGAAACTCCTACACCATGTGGGAGATGAAACATATTAAAAAGAGGGACACATGTCTTTATAAGTTTTTTAGTGATGTTATATAACTCCTTTATTGTTTTTAACTCATACTAGACAATTGGTAATCTCCTTCTCCTATGCCCCTCTTTCTCTCTTCCTCATTTCTCTATATAAACTACCTCTTTTGGCATTATATATCATTCAAATTTTGTATGGTGAAGCCCTGATGAGCTGAATACTAATTTTTACTTTGAAATAAATATTTCAAGACAATTTTAGTTTCTCAAATTCTTGCATAAGTGTTTTAAGTAGTTTGTTGTTGAGTGACAAGTGATAGTTCTCTTTCCTTGCACTCATCTATCTCTTTCATGTTTTATGTGAATAATAAGTCTTTTATCAGGTCACATGATGTGTAACTAGTTTATTTATGTGTATTTAAGTGTGAATAAGACCAATAGTTTCTATTATCATACCTATTATTCATCTACCTTTAAGAATACATTTCATTATACCTTCATGTTGAAACACTTTTATTAGGAGAACCTTAAGTTTTGAGATCAGTTTTGTAAGTTGTCTTCCATAGTGCAGGTTCAAGTAGGATTGTGGAGTTTATCTTGGTACATCACCTCCATTATATTAGTGTTTAATATCATTATATGCCTTTTCCTTCAAATTAAATAGATTAGTGGTTAGTTATAGGTGTTGTTCATAGGATCTAGCCTATAATCTATAGACTCACCTCTAAGAATTGTTACCCACAACATATGAGGTGTTTCAATGCTATCCTAAATTTAAGGAGGTTAAATTAGCCCTCATTAAGGTGAAAATTTGGTTGATAATAGTCTATTAGCATCTCAGTCTACTAACCAAGATATCATGTGCAAATCAATATGCAGGAGGCTCTCACACATCAATCCACTAGCCACATATCTATATGCCAATCAATATATATGTGGACCTCAAGACATCAGTTTACTAGCCAAAGATCAATATGCCAATCAATATATATGTGGCCCTTAGGACATCAGTCCATCATCTAATATCCAAGCACAAAGTGAAGAGACAAAAATAGATAATATTTCAAGGGGCCTCAAGATGTCATTCCACCAATCTAATGCATATAGTGAAAGTGATAATTAATACACTAATGGCCCTAGCCATGTCAATCCATAGAGAGTAAGAGATTATCAATGTGAAAATGACCCTAGGCATGTCAAAGCATAGAGAGTAAGGGATAGTTAATTCATATATGGCCCCATGCATGTCAAATCATAGATATTAAGAGATATTTAATGTAGAGATAGCCTAAGACATGTCAAATCACAAAGAGTAAGAGATAATCGATGCACAAATGGGCCTAGACATGTCAAAGTGTAGAGTGAAGATGCACCTCAGTGTTCTTGAGACACCTTGATTTCTAAGACCACCACGTCTAGTGGGTGAGGAAATATGTGATTTTAGACCTATGCAATAGGTCCCCACCATGACCCTCTTAGATATCATCTTCAATCTACTTATTCTCCCCTATACTCACCTAAAGTGATAGTTATGCACATACTAATAGATGAACCAACCTAAACAATCATCATAATAACTTGAAGAAACATTAGCTTATTATGTAAGTGAAAAATAAATAAAATGAGACCAAGTAGTCTTAATAATTACATCAAATTAAAATTAAAATACATCAATGATTTCCATGATCATCATTTAGCTTAAAATATTTGAAGTCAAGAAGAAAATAATGTTGGTTTCTAAGTAACTTAAATAAGAGCTCAAATAACTTAAAATAAGTTTGGAAAACACAATTATAAAAAATAAAATCATAATATGATCACTATATGGATTACAAACTAATTAGGGGATAAGGAATAAAGTAAGAGGGTGTCATGGATCCACTAGTCATCTAGAGAATCAAACTACATCACAACATAGGGGTATGTTTCATTAGCCATTACTAACAAAAATTATTATGGAGTCAATT